>JAKSYS010000406.1:0-55533 GCA_022925895.1 Fragilaria crotonensis
CACAAACACACCTCGCTAAGATTGGGCCTAAGTCGTAGTGGATTTGGTTTGTTCAACGTCTTCAAAACCGTGTACGTGGGCTTCAACCGTTCTCCGGGTACTCAGAGTACTCCAATATCGGCGGTATGACATATGCCATATGCCTAATGCCTACGCATATATCTGGCGGCGGGAAGAAATCTCAAAACTTGCATCAGTCATTTTGGATCCTCAATTTTTGGACTCCTATCTCCTATGATATAATAAACTACAGTATTGATCTGTCTCCATACTTGGTAAGTGCCAATCTATCATAGCGTTCGGGGTGCGTACTTCTCTGCCAGAGAAAAGCACCGTATTGGCACAAGCAGTACGTAGTACTAGTACTACGTTGTTCGCGGAGGTAGGAATAGACCCCGACGACACCTATGTAAAGTTCATACCTCGGACATCTCCACATCATCTTCACCCAATACTCCGCGGACATCTCGCATCTTGCGAAGGACTGGATTCGATTCGATTACTCACTGCTCAGTGCTCACCTCAGTGCCACTAACAACCAAAACAACCACAACAACTCTCCACCTCTCTCGCACACATTGCCTACCAACTTGAGTTAATTGGTTTCGGTATCCACGACAGTCAAATCCGGAAGAAAATAATGTCAGACGCGGCCTACCGTCGTGAATTGGAGTTGGAGCTCGAGAGGCTGGCTCGCGAACTCGCCGATGTCCGCATGGAGAAAGCGCAGCAGCGACAGAGAATTGAACAGCTTCAACAGGAACAGTGTCAATTGCAGGATCAACTCGGACAAAAGACCGCGGGTGATAAGGAATTGAGGACTGATCTGGCACAGCAACTCCAAACTCTTCATCAAGTTGTAAGACAAAAGAAGTCAGAACACTGCAAGGTGAAGCAGGAGTGGGAGAGGTCGAAAGAACAGTACGATCACTTGAGGCAAACTGTTGATTTATTTCCTTCCAATAAGCAGGATGACGAGGATGATGATATGGAGGCGAATGAAGCCCGTTCCAGAGATGTTCTCAAGTCATTGATGGACAGCTCGTTGTTCGACAATTCTGAGAATGCGGCCTCTCGAGCCGATGACGCTTCTTTAGGTGATAACGATACCGTCATCACTGAGCACACCAAGGACAGTTTGCAACTTCATCGCATGAAGCAGCAACAACGCCGTAAGGCACAAGGTGATGATGCGAATGGCGGAGGAGGTGGCCTGTCAAAGTTTTTCTCCAAGCAGGAAGGAGGGGCATCCTTGCCACCTCCAGCTTCGTCGTCGGGCTCTGCAAACAAACTCGGTTCCTTCCTTGAAAATGATGGCAAGAAGCCATCCAAGTCTGTTGAAAAGGATTTGAGGAGTGCTAGTGAGTGAGTGAATGACGTCAGTTCTCATACCTTGCACTGAAGTGTGGACTCGTCGGAGTAGGAATATCTGTAGTTTGTTCTGCTGCTCTATAATTGTAAGAGAACAAAGTCGTAGCTTTCTATAAGACCTCTCATTGCAGTAGGTTTTCGAGAATTACAATTGTGTTAAACTGAACTTACTTTCCATTGACATTGCCCTTGGCAGTAACAAAACTGGTAGTGCATTAAAAAAACTGTGGTCAGCACTAGTGCGGTTGACTCACTGACCTAGACGCTTCGTGTCGACGTGCGCCGTGATGCTTGTCTCATGCGTAACATCTTCATTCATTCTTTTCTGGAGAGTGGGGGTTCTTTGCCAATCTGTACCCAGGCATTTTCAGCAAATAACATCCTGACATTGCAATACAGAACGGCAGTGTGAGACAGGGAGCGTAAAACGTTCCAAATACTTGTTGGAACGCTCCAAACTGAGCAGCAGTGGCAACAGCCCCGCCGGCAGACACTGCTACGGTGGTTGGTGAATGCACGAAAAAGACCCCAACACCAAGACTCGTGAGGGCACTGTTGAAGCCCCACAAACCAATGGCAATATGTGCCACATCGGCACCGAGCGCGGCTCCAGTGAGAGCACCAAGAGATGCGCCCATGGCAGTGTGGGCCGCGAGGCCAGGACTGTAGAGCGCCATGCTGCCCAACAGAGCGGCGCCAGTTAGATTGGAATCCACCACAAAGATTTGTGAGACTCCCTTGAGAGGAGCCGAGATGGCCAAATTGAGGAATGAGCCATCGTACGAGGGCATTGGTGCCGACCCCTCAAATGGCTTGGAGCGCAACAACATACTGAGCGTTACAAAATTGAAACTTAGTGTCCATTGGGGAACAGACCCCATGGCCGGCTTGAGAGCATTGGCAACGAAGGGTGACATGGCCCCCGCGATGGTTGTCGTCACGAGAGCACTCATCCATAATGCAGGAGGTGCAATGAATACGGCAGTCGCGCAGCCTACGAGGCATCCATTGTATCCGCAAAGACCACTGGCGATGGCGTCTTTGTCATTCAATACGGTTGCAGCTCCGGTGGCAGCAGCAGTGCCAACGGCAGCGAGGCCTGCCAGGTACGGATCTCCCAAAGCTAGCGAGCCCAGAATGGCCAGGCCAGACTGTGGTGAATTCAAGAAAACGACCTGTCCGGCTCCCCGAGCAACTGAATCAATGAAAGGAGGAAGAGCCGTATACTTTTGGGGCTTCTTGTCTTTACCTGAGGACTCTGACGAGCTCCCGAAGAAGCGAGAGATGCGCACAGAATGATCATAGCAACTCCCAATGGGTGTTGTACTGCTGCGGCGAATGAAGTGATGGTTGTGGGCAAACATAAGGCTCCGCATGATTTGACTGTTGGTTGATAGGAGTGCGTGATACGTTTCGTCGTACCTGATAGGTCGTACTGCAGACTTCAGGTAGATCGTTGAACCTATCAGGTGCTACCGGTAGGAGCGCTTGATAGATAGAAGATAGATTGCTGTTCGGAGTTCCGAGTGCGGTGCCTGAGAGCTGATTGCAAAGATCAATGCTGTTGTCCCACGTACGGAGTACCAGGTATCTTGAACGAGAGTGCCTTTATAATCAACAGAAGCGATGCAATGAAGCAATGCATAAAACAAACAAAAGATCGTGCGCAGCTTCGGCAAACTCCAGATCTATTCTACGATTTATGTGCTTCCGTTCTTGAGATCGGAATTTCATCAAGAGTCTACTACTACCTATGACCTGTGACCTATGAGTACCGGTAATAGTATGACATGTAGTGGTCTACGGTAGTAGAGTCAATCGTACGCGTGCACTTTATTAGGATGTTTAGGATCCTACCGGTAGACAGTACTGGTACGCTTGCTGCACGTGGATGTATATTACTGCAAGTACCTGGTACTGTAGTAGGAGTGTGAATGACTTAAAAAATGTTTCACCATCAGCACTTTGCGCATCTGAACCTCTGCAACTTCACAAACATTGTCCGAGCACGGCGCTGTTTTCGGAGTAGATTGCTACGCCTATAACGTGAGGTACGAGTACGCCACGAAAGACACCTAACAGGATTCTTGAATTGCCACGCGCAAGAATCTTTCGAGACTCCGTGATGACACTAGCGAACAGAGAGGCGAAAGCCTACCGTAGCTTGCCTTCTTGCATTGTGAGGAGGATATTGCGTGCGATTGGAACCAACCACACACGCAGTCGTCGCGTGTGCGTCCCTCGGCAAACAGGTTAGTGCACAACGTATAGTAAGGATGCGCGCTGTTCGTCGACTACAAGAACTCCCAGTCGAATTTGCAGAAAGCATCACAGTAATGATGATCCTACATGTATAGTGGTGTCCTGCTTACCCGAAGATATACCAAAGGATGAATAGAATGCACGATGCAATGACTCCCGCCAAAATCATATCATCTCGACTCCTTCGTCTCCGAATGTTCTCCACCAATCGATTGAGTCCAGGAATATTGGACGTGATACGCAAAATCGTTCCTTGTACGCCACGCAACGACATACCTTGCGTGCGAAGATCTGAATGAATTTCTGCGGCTTGATTGATGACAGCGGCCGAGGCTGTGAGAGAGTTGCTAATGTGATTTCGCTCTCGCATCAAATGTTGCATCGCTTCATCTTGATCGTTTCCACCTCCTACTTGGGTTTTAGCACCCGCGAATAGTTCCAGTTGTTCCTTCTTTCGGGTGAACAGAGCCGAGGTCTTCTGGAAGTCTCCAGTCAAATCAAATAGGATTTCACGATAGCGTTTGACAAGGAGTTGCTGTTGTGATTTCCCCGTCCGCTCGGCCACCGGCGCTAGCTTTGTTTGGATGAGATCGGAGAGTGCTGCAAGTGTGCGTTGAATGTCGCTGCGAAGGGTGGCTTCTTCCTCTGTGGGAATGACGGAGCCCGTCTCTGCGGAATTTAGGAGAGAGTCAAGTGACTTGTCCTGATTGTTAAGTTTTTGTGCCAACTACTCCAGCAGAAAACAGATGCAAATGGAGAAAGGTTGTGTGAGTGGGAGGAGCCCATGGTATAACTCATGAATCATTGTTAGGAATAAGCGATAGGCACTACTACCTGGTACTGCAGTAGCGTACTGGAGTGGTAGGCTTTATCTTCTTCACGTAAGATGTTCGTACCTGTTGGTATCTCGACACTCGATCCTCCAAATGACGCTCCAACTTGGTGGCCTCTCGTCGCAAGGAATCAAAATCTTCCATGGTCTCTACTGAGTGGTCTGCTGCAGTTGTCGTCGACGTTGGCCCGCCGCGACGTTGACGAAGTGGTTGCGACAGAGAAATGGTAAATCCAGTCGATCTAGTCGGACAGTGTGATGTGATTCTCAATTCCTCAGGTCAGATCCAGATACAACGAGTTTCACTTGCCACTTCTGTAACGTCAACCGTCGCCTCAAGTAGATTTCTGAGTCAAAGATGCGATGATGAGGAACGAAAGCTGCTTCCAGAAGATGCTGTACAACGGAAATTAGCTCTTTGATGAGGACTTACTGTAGTAGTGGCGTTTTCGACATCATTCGCAACTTGCTGCAATGCGCAACATTTGCACAGGTTTGAGATATCATTATCCTAAACCATGTTCGAGGCCGTACCGCCGTGCCAGTTCTTTATCACAGTATTGTAGAACCGAACCACCTGGTACTGCAAATACTACCGGTAGTACCGGTTGCGAGCGTGTCAAACGTATGACAACCCGGTGTGTCTTGTAGTTGTCATGAATACTCCGAACACAACGAGTCGTTTGTAGTCGGAGTTATAACTTTGGTACTAGTACCATGGTACTCCAGTGCTGTCGCATTCTTTAGTGCTCTGACTATTCAAACTTCAAACCAAATTGCCGGTACTAGTACCAGGTATGCACAGTAGAATTCGGACTACGTGGCAATTGAGGTCGGTTTTTATAGAGGTACGAGTACCAGTACCAGGTATCGTACTGTGCCTCTATCTAATGTTGATGCTGGTACAGGAAGTTTACTGCAATATATGTCATATATATATATGGATACAATTATTGCTACCTTTCCTACTGGAATCTGTTACAGTACTGAAGTCCGAGCTAGAGACTCGTACAGTGTACAAGATACTTGCACTCTCTGCAATGACTACAGTCTATCATACAGTACAACATCCGCGCGCCCGCCTGTTTTGAACGTTGGCTTCCAAATAAAACGACTTTTCTTAGGTCACAAAGTAAGCCACTTCTTCGCTGTTCAGGACTGTATGAGAGGTGCAACGGCCTGTTGTTGACGCCTCGTGAGTTTCATCTTGTTCTCAACCACTCCGATCAACGATCAATACCATGGCGTCGTACTCTACCTCTCGCTTCGCCTTGAAGGTCGAGAAAGACTTCGCCATCCAGTTGACAGATTCCCAACTCCGATTGCAGAAACGCATTCATGGTACCGAAGCTACTAATATCGTTAGTGGTGTCGAACATGCGGGACCTAGAATGGACTTGCCAGAGTTTTCTCTGCGAGAACAAGATGAGAATAATGCACTTTTGCTACGCAAAGCACTCAACAACTCTAATACGAATACACGGCATTCGACGGGGGCAATTGTCAGTAACGCAGATCGGAAAGCCATGTTGCGCAAGATTCTCGCTCAAAAGAGTCGATCCAGAGCAGCCGCAATAGGGAAAGCAGTCGAACATGAAGAACAGAACCATGTGTCTTCAAAGCATTCAGCTCCAGTCGAGCAGCATGAGCTGTACCTCCTTAAGTCCACACCTGTGCCGTTGAGGCAACAGGAACCAAACCAGACTCCCGTGAAGAGACACCCGTCGGTGCAGAAGCAAAGCATCCGTCATCCCGTAAAATCAGCTCCTCAAATAACAACATCATCAGCCCTGCATCAGGATGTTTCCAAAAGTGACACCTCTGGATCTGCTACAACCTCCAAGGACGACCAGAAGGCATTGCTAAGAAAGGTTCTTGCAAACAGCAGGGCCAAAAGGCAGAATGCTGCCGAACAGAGAATTTCACCACGTTCAAGTTTGATGGAGTCCCAAAAAAAGGCGATATCAGAAACGGGTTTTAAACGAGAGTCACTGCCGTTTATCAGACCAGATGTGCCTAAGTCCCAGGGAAGACTCTCACCTCGATTGGGCTTGATGCAATCCCAACGAAAGTCTATGGTGGAGATCAGGAGGGAAGCCATGACAGAGGCGCCACAAGGGCAGCCTATCAAGGACTCACTTCTATCTCATCAACCATCTCGCCTTATTCGTCAAGGTACTAGTAACAGGGAAAATGCTGCTCTTGACCAGAAACGTGCGGAGCCTGAATTTACGGCCCCGATTCGGAGACACGACCCTTCTCAATCAACCAAAACGACACTCGAATCTCAGGCCAGACCAATGAAATCTCCTTCCAAAAATCGTGAGATATTGACAGCGACGAGTCGCTCTCAACACAGTGACATGTCTCATCGGTCGTCCGAGATTCTCACATCATCGCGAATGGAGTTTACGGACAAACCTGCGAAATTGAAAGACATCACCCCCGATGTGATAAATCGACCCAAAGATCCCACTCGCAATTCTGATTCGCAACACATCAACCCTTCCAGGCTCCGACTGCCACCGCCAGAGCAAGAGTTGGATTCGTACGGAGCATTCTTTTCCGTACTTCAGAAAGAAGGTGCAAATGACCATCGAGAATTGTTCCGCTCATTCAGGTCGATATTTTATTCCGGTAAGGTGGAGCTTACCGAAAAGCAGAAGCGTGTTAAATTTGACAGCAGGACGAAGAAGACCTTGACGGAAATGAATCTATATCTTAAGCGAGTATCCGACATGGAATGCAAGGCGGAAACACAGCTGGTGAATGATAAGAAATTCGCGAAAGAAGGTGGCCATCGACAAGTTTCTCCCCGCGGTTTGATGTCGATCTTCAGCAATCTCGTAGCCATGAATCTGGCTCCGACACAAGCGGAAGTTTACGCGTGCAGCCACTCTCCGAACTGAAAAAAGTTAAGGCTTGGATGACATCCTTCCGCCCCACACAGGAGAAACTGGCTCCTGTAGAAACAGATGACGCTGAGGTATTAATGGAGTCCATCGTCCGGACTCCACCACCTGAGCCTGTAAATCGTCAGGTCTCATGGCTGGCAGCGCATCGCGAGAAGCAGCTCCAGGCCACAGCATCTCTGCAATCTAATAATGACGAAGAATTGGCATCTCCTAGCAGTCGCAAAAGGCGAATCAATGAGTCAGACACTTCCTGTCCACCGTGGGCTAAGATCCAACTCAAATCAACAAGGGACAAGTCAGTGAACACAAAGGACGAATCAGTTGAAAGCAGTGCTGTTCCTTGGTCGAAGACGCTGCTTCGGGGGACATCAGCATTGACAGAAATCAATGAATCGTCGGACGAAAACGATACCCACGTGGAAGAAAGCCGAACTGTTGGCAGCTCCCTTGATAAGCCAGTCCACACTGATCGAAATCACCAAGGCCGAGATGGCGATCAAGGGACGTCACTGGGTATGTTGCAATACCAGGCGAAGACGAAGAAGGAACCAGTGGTCAAATCCTTTGTTCCGACAACGAAAGAGCCTGTCGGAGCTGTTCCATGGTCGAATGGGTTGAAGCTCAAACATGTTGAAGCCAACCAACCAGAAGTAAACAATTCGGTACCGTGGGCTCAGGTAAAGCTTCGGAAGAGAGTAGAAGCTGCGCCAGACGTTCCAAGTGATAACAAGAGAGAGGAGTTACCCGGCGTCCAGATGTTGCGGAAGACCAATCACAGTGCACCCGAGGCGCCGGGTGACTTATCTCGAGATGAGAAGTCTTCTGAGGATTCGCGTGAGGAAGATGTCATTGATGCTCCCTCAGCTCTGACACCAGCCAAGATGACAATACATGGCGCGTTGGCTGACATGTTTGCCGCCCGACTTGGACAAGCGCCTAAGTCGCCTCAAGCAGAGGAAGTTCCAACAGCCGATTCTAGTGTTTCAGAGAATACCGACGAGGAAGCGACACCACGAGAAGTGAAAAATGCTTTGTCCACCATGCTTGCAGCCCGACTTGGTCCGGTCTCGAATCCCACAAGCGAGCGCAAGGAAAACTCGGTTTCTGAAAGGAATTCAACAGAAAATGGGAACAGGGTGTTGGCTACAATGGTCGCTCCCCGACTTGGTAAAGCCTCACATACAGAAGAAATGGCTTTGAATGAGTCTGGCACCGACGAGACTGACAGCAATCCTTCAGCATCTGATATCAAAGGCGCCCTCGCGAAGATGTTTGCTATGCGTTCCGCGCAGAATCATGTGGCGGTCGTAGAACCGCTTATCAGCGTTGGCGACGTCATTGATTTCGACAGCCTTCGGGAGACCTTCGAAAGATGTTGAAAAGCCATACGTCGGTCGAACTTTTGACAACGCCGGGTTTACCTGATGAGGTTGTCATCCTTGGAAGTGATTTGATCTTGGTTGCGTCACCTCAATCAGGTGGTGCGAGGCAGCGAGTCATATGGCACCATCTGCGCGAGGACATAGAATCCATTACTCTTGATATGGCGCAGAATGTCGCAGATCTCATGGTGTCAGGTGGTGCCCACAAGTCACTCAAGTTTAGAAGTGCAGAGGGCTGTTTGCGATTTGCAGCCTGTTTCTATCAAGCTGCTGATGTCGTGTCCTCGGAACGAAGTTCTCATTCCAGGCCGACTGACGACCGTGCAGTTCCGAACGAGGCGTCTAGTTCAACAGAGCACCTGAATAGTGAGGAGCAGCAATTTTGGAAAGATTCCGGGCAGCTCGAAAAGTGAGGGACGCAAACGATCTTCTAAAAGCAATGATTGGAGGGGACAACGTCGATGATGATTTGAGTGAGGAGGACCAGAAGACAGTTGATCTTTACAAGAAAATGCTTAGGATGCAAATCCCGCCTGAAGCGGTGCATCACAAGATGACTAGAGACGGTGTCACTCAGAGACTCGTGGATATAGTTCTTAGGCAAGAAACGCCGGCGCCGGTGGAGCCAACAAATTGTCTTACAGGTGACGAAGAAAGGATTGCCGACCAATATCGAAAGATGTTGAAAATGCAGATCCCCAAAGAGGCGGTTCAGCACAAAATGACTAAGGAAGGTGTTGATCAAAAGATTGTCGATGCTGTCCTCAACACAGAAACCCAAAAGTGTCAAGAAGTTGAGGCAGAAAAAGAGCAGCCGGTGAGCAGCCTTTCAGAGGAGGAAGAAAAATTGATCACATCATATCGCAAGATGCTTAAAATGTGCATTCCTCCTGATGCTATACGCCACAAGATGAAGAAGGACCAGGTGGACGACAAGATCGTGTTCGCCATTTTCCCCGAGGACGCCGTCAGTGCTGCAGCGAAGGTAGGAAAGGTGCCAACATTGACTGACGATGAAAAAAAGACTGTGGAAACCTACCAGAAAATGCTGAAAATGAGAATTCCACCAGATGCTGTTCGCCACAAAATGGCAAACGACGGCGTATGCGCCAAGATTGTGGCCCTTGTTCTCGGCGAAGCGCCGACAGAGAAGACGACATCGACTGGACTTACAGAGGAAGAGGAGAAAGCAGTTGCGAGTTACAAGAAAATGCTCAAGATGCACTTTCCAGAGGAGGCCATCCGGCATAAGATGACCAAGGAAGGTGCTAGCGACAAGGTTGTTGGGGCTGTGTTCGAGGTCAAGAAGAATTCGACACCTCCTGGTCCCATGACGAGTAAGGCCTCGCTACGTGGCAGCGACCTCGTCGCCTTGCACTGGACGCCTCTATCTGGGGAGGAACTTGACAATAGTGTTTGGAGAGCGAGTAAGAAACGAAAGGTAGCCGGTACTCAGCCTGGAACAAACGATATCTCCAAGCTTATCGAGTTGTTCAAGAAGAAGAGTAATCCAAAGGGTGGCGTGGCCGTTGGTCCAACAAGCAACTCTGATGCAAATGGAAAAGCAAAGTTGATCGACTTGAACAGAGCCAATAACATAGCGATTTCTCTGAAGGCATTCATGGATTTCACGCATCAGAAGTTGGCAGATACAATCGCCCACCTGGAACCCCAAGAACTCATCACAGGAGAACGAATCCAATTTGTGAAGGATCTACTTCCCAATCTCCAGGAAGTGCAGGCAATCAAAGCTTACACTGGCGACGATGCCAGGCTGGTGCCAGCCGAGCACTTTTTCCGGCGCATTGTTGCTGTGAAGCGAATCGAAGTTAAGGTGGAAGTTATGAAAATGATGGCAACTTTCAGGACCAATGCATTCGGGTTTTTGGAGAACTATAAAATTCTTGAACGTGCATGCGTCCAGGCTCAGAGCAGCGAAAAACTTCAAGAAGTATTGGACATGGTACTTCATGTTGGAAACATTATGAATGAAGGCACGCGAACCGGTGGTGCAGCCGGCTTCAAGTTCGATTCTCTCTTAAGCTTACACAGACCAAGAGTGCAGACGGCAAGACGACAGTCCTTGATTATCTTGTTATGATCTTTGTGGCCAAGAACAAACGCGAAACCCTTGACATTAAATCAGATTTCGTTGATTGTCAAACTGCCAGCAGGATGCTGATTTCGGACATGAATACCGAAGTGAAAGGGATGTCTGATGCACTGCAGAAGTGTAAGACAGAGTTGAATATCATGAAGAAGGAAGTTGGAATGATCACAGACGAGAAATTAGCTGAAACAAAATCGGTTCCATCTGATGATCCAATGGCAGGCTTGATGCTCGCCATAAAAGCTCGTGGATCACAAGGAGATGGAGTCAATCCGCATCAACTCCTTCGAAGGCGAAAGCCGCCAGCAGTTACTTGGAAGCGATCAACGCTAGGAAGGATGCTGAAAACAAACGGGAGGACGATGCTCAGAAACCTGGCAAACTCAACCTTGATGTTATCAAGGAAAAATGCCAGCTTAAGGGTGAAAAGGAGGAGGCATCGCTTCTTCGAAAGGTATTGTCAAGTTGTACGGCTCCAGATCTTGGTGAGGGCGAAGACATACCAGTCGATCAAATGGAGCAAGGCATTCTTGTTCCTCCTCCAAAACCAATTCGACCCCCAACTGTTCAAGGTGGCATTAGCAGACTAGAAGATTTCATTGCTGATGCAGAAGAAACGATGACGAAACTCCAGACGAGCAAAAACGCTGCAATCACAGCTTGCAAAAGTCTTGCCAAGTACTGTGGTGAGAGTGGTGGCGAACAGTCAGCTACGACATTGCTGGGAATCTTGTGCCAATTTGCAACGAACCTTAGTGATGCGGTTAAGAAGTACGACAGACGCCTTGAACTTGAGGCCAAGAAGGCAGCTCAAAAGCAGAAGGAAGAACAACAGTCGCGTCGGAAGATGTTTGTCGAGTCTAAGGGTTTCGGACAGATCGTGGCTTCCAAGGACACTCCTCTCATTACAGGCGAGATCGCTTCGGAAGGAGAGCAAGAACTTTCGGTGGATCAAACAATGCCAGATCGATCAGAGGAAGAGGGATCTGCGGAGGTCAGTGAAGCCGCATTAATTGATATCTCTCAAATTCAGGGTAACGCAAAGGCGAAATGCCCGCCGAAGTCGAAGGACGGGCCGTCGTTGGTAGCCATGGTGAACAAAATGCTTAAGGATGCTACTCCTCGAGCGCGGCAGGATTTTCAGGCTGGGGTTGTGTACGACGATGTTGAAGATGAAACATTGAAGGCTATATATGAGAAGGAGCGTGAATCTCTCCTGAGAACCCCTCCACGACGCAGAAGGTTATCAGGGAATCTAGACTTGATGAGTGCCATCAAACAACGAAGGGATGATGTTGAAACGGACTAGCCGAGCCAAATGCGCAAGTCCCTTAGATTTGTACATTATTACGTTCATTAAGTTTCCTCTCAGCGTAAAAGGTACTACTGCCATGACTGTTACAACCCATATGGTTTCGTCTTGTTGCTCTTCGGAGATCGAATGGGATACACTTCATTCGTACTAAGGAGTACAATCCATCGTTCTGGGAGCATCCCTGGATCATCGTTTCACTTCCCACGTGCGCACGGCCTATGGACATGGGCAAACGATTTCTCCAATTCCTTGTCGTGCACGAAAGTGGTTCGACTCAGCTCTACCATAGGAACATCAGTTCATTCGATGGCTTTTGAACCATCAAGAGAAGCGTAGTACAGATGATAACACTTGTCTTCGTCCTCCGAAACGTGTCTCCTTAACGTATCGGAGGCAGCTTCTCCACCAAAGGCAGCAACACAGCACGTCAACACGGGAATATGAAAACAGCATGGAGGAACGTGAACGCAGGCACTGTCAATGATGCAACATGGCTCGCATCCGACGCAGTGAATGCACAAGGGAGACCAAGCGATGCAATCGAACATGGCGCGGGGAATCGTGCTGTACATGTTGGCTCACGGAGACAACGACTGCCTAACCCTGCCTTGAGTTGTTTTTTGGCGATTCGACTTCGCGTGAGGGAACTTCTATCTTTTTTCGGAGTGTATGCAGTATGGATATCTTCATACGCATACACACATCAATGAATACATATATGTATCTATGTCTAAATTAGGAATATTGGGTAATGAGTACTGAGTCCAGGTAGTGGTAGCGCACCTGTTAGTACTCGGAATACTACCGGTAGCGGCTTGTGCTTGTATCCTTGTATGCAAGGTACAGTGGTACTCGTACAGTATCATAACTTGTATGATAGTCAAACGTCAAACCTGTACTCCGAGTGCACTTGTACTGGAGTACTCCGTATGTCATATGCATACTCCCAAAGTGTTACACATACTGGGTACCAGTACTCGAGTACCAGGTACCAGGTACCAGGTACCAGGTACATGTACCTTCGCTATCAGATGCACTCTCTAGAGTACTGAACCTTATCCCGATCATAGATGAAACGTAAACTGCGAGTACCCCCGTAGCCTTGGTACTGTGGAACTCCAATACTCCAGTACGCGCCTTTGATGTCCGGCCACGCACCTCTGCTTGGTATTAATTGCATGTAGAAGCTACGAGAAGAAACGTCATTTTACCGGACCTCCCGGTCCCGCCTCCCGCCCCGTGTATCGGTGTATCGGTACCATGGTAGGTTCATACAAGTAGAATACTCCGAACTCCGAGTACCGTACTCCAGTACTGGCCTTATATGCATATTCATAGTTTGCAGTTTGCAAAGAGTGTGCTACGACGTACTTGTACTTGTAGCAGACCTTTTGACATCTTCACTATCATATGTCATACCGGTACAGTACAAGTACTCTACTCTACTCTAGAGAGTACTCGTACTCCAAGTTCCAAGTACCAAGTAATTCTTGATTGATCCGTCCGAGTCAAGAGCGTCTGACCAACACTCCACGTCTCCCTGACGTGTGTGGCTGCGCAACTGATTGATGGCCCTGCCTTTGTCACTAGTCGCCCATCAAACAGAAGAACAACAGAACACATCACCTTGAGGTCAATGGCAACCATGAACTCTCTCCTTATTGTCGCCCTTATGACCTTCGCCACTTGTGCAGGTGAGTTATCACAATGAATATGAATAAGTGATGCGGATATTGGGAGAGAAGGAAGTGAACCATGTGGTGAAACAACGAATATTTGTACTACTGTACGAAGGTGACAGTAGGCCGAGTATTGACAGTGAAGCTCCTGAATGGAACGCCTAGTCCAAAAATAGACCACGCCAATGCAGCCGTAGTGCTGAATGTGTCAGATCGCTGTGTTCGCGATGTCGATCAATGATTATACTCGAGGACGCTTATCTTTCATGTCGAAGTCGAAACGCATGGAGCCGCCTACCGGTAGTGGGTCCAGCGCAATTGGCATCAACCTATATTTCTGAATTACACGCGTCTCACTTTTTGTTGACTTCCTCAAACGAACAGATGCGTTTTCTTCATTCATCCCTAGATCATCTTCTTTGTCGTCTGTGCCAAAGACTTCCTCCAGCATCACCATGAAGATGTTCGACTGGAAGCGACGCACTGCCGACGAGTCTGCTCTCAACAACCCAGACGGTGAAGTGTGGACTCTCTCGACCATCAAGCCAGCGCCAGGCTCTCGCAAGCGCAAGACACGTAAGGGTCGTGGTATTTCCGCCGGACAGGGTGCTACTTGTGGTTTTGGTATGCGTGGTCAAGCATCTCGGTCCGGAAACCCAGAGCGTCCTGGATTTGAGGGAGGTCAGACTCCATTGTACCGTCGCCTGCCGAAATATGTTGGAAAACCAACTGGACCTGGCCACACCAAGACTATTTACAACATTATCAAACTTGATCAGCTCAACTCTGCCGCTCCTGGATCTGTGTGCAACTTCGATGCTCTCTTGGAATCTGGCGCCGCTACCAAGTCGAAATATTCCATCCACAAGGTCGTTGTTGGAAACAAGCAATTCACGGCGAAGGACGTTACTGTCCAAGCTCATGCATTTACTGGTGCGGCACGCGAGGCTATCGAGGGTGCTGGAGGAAAGTGTGAGCTGTTGAAGCGAACAACTGGTGAGGTTATTGAAGCTTAGTAGTAGCGTCGACTAAGTTGGTAAAAGAAATGTTCTGACTGTGAAAATTGCTTTATGCGTGGTGGCCGTATCCTGCATTTATGTTATTTCTCTGCAGGTATTGGCGGCGAAATCTTTTGTAGATTACATTGTCTCCAGACACCACCTCCGTGGATTGTCTCATCCTTGTAGCTCCCTCGTAAAGTGTTTGCAGCCTCTTACGTGATCCTTCCAGTTGCCATGACTGATATGTTATGGCGTTAGGTTGTGGTCAAGCACCCATTCCCTCGGAGCGTTTTTAATTCAGGCATCAATCCTTGCCTATACTTTTTTTCTTGAAGAAGTCTCCTCAGCACTTGCTTCGTCAGAAATGCGGTCGAGGGGCTTCTGGGTTTGACGAGCGCCAATTGCATGTTTTCAGTGCTAACAAACATTGTGTTTCTAAAGATAATTAGTCAGCTTAGCCTACTTCCTTTTAAGCCTCTCCGAAGTATAAGCAATTTGACCGTCCTTTCCAACAGGCTGTAGCTTCAATGCACGGCAGAACTGGAGTATGGTACAGAACCCCTATCACAGTATGCGTACCAGTATTAGTTTTACTGCTCCTCCGCGTTGTGCCTTTTGCCTATTGCCTATCGCCTATTGCCTATTGCCTATTGCCTATTCTCTTTTGCCTTTTGCCTTTTGCCCTTTTGCCCTTTTGCCTTTTGCCTTTTGCCTTTTGCCTTTTGCCCTTTGCCCTTTTGCCCTTTGCCCTTTTGCCTTTTGCCTTTTACCTTTTGATTATTGTCTATTGTCCATTGTCTATTGTCTATTGTCTATTGTCTATTGTCTATTGTCTATTGTCTGTTGTCTATTGTCTATTGTCTATTGTCTATTGTCTATTGTCTATTGTCTATTGTCTATTGTCTATTGTCTATTGTCTATTGTCTATTGTCTATTGTCTATTGTCTATTGTCTATTGTCTATTGTCTATTGTCTATTGTCTATTGTCTATTGTCTATTGTCTATTGTCTATTGTCTATTGTCTATTGTCTATTGTCTATTGTCTATTGTCTATTGCATATTGCATATTGCATATTGCATATTGCATATTGTGTGAGGGAGGAAATCATAATTGTACACCTAAGGTATGATGCTTAACAGGTACAAATGCTATCGGGCAATGAAGTGATGATAAGAAGATTAAAACAACAGAACATGATTAAAAAGTATGTTGATGCCGATTTACATGCCCTTGCACAACACTTAGTAGGACGAAGTTGACACCGCTTCTCAAACTTCCGAGAAACACTCACAAATGCAACATAACAAGAACACAAAAAAATGCAACTGCTGGTGTGATGCCTCATGGCAATGCTCCTTGACATGGTGTTCAACAACACAATGCCATTCAATGATACCATGAGACACATCACCAAAACCACAATGATGCCGAGAAGCTCTACTAATCCTCATTACTGCTGCTTGGCATTGCCTCCTCTTCCACCTGAGCTACATGAGGTCCACAACAGCATTGCCTTGGAGCAGGCTGCTTTGCTTGCAGTGTCAGTATTCTGCTGGTTTGGCTCATGATGCCTTTGGCCCAGAGGACAGGGTCGGTTTGAATGCAGGACCTTATGTCAGGTCAGAAAGTATACTTTAGCTGCATGATTCCCCGGAAATGAAACTTCAGTTGTATGACTCCCGGCTCCCGGGGAAATCCCTGTTGTACTGAAGTGTACTATACGTCGCTAGTAAGGTACCTTTCATAGTAGTCAAGGAAGGTCCGGCAAAACACACTGGCCTCTATCAACCCCCGGATGGGTGCTTGGGCTGGACCTTTGAGTCCTGTAGTACTCGAGTGTACTTGTCCATGGCGTACTTGTACTGTACAACATATCGGAGTTCAGCAAGGTTCTCCCTCCGTCCGGAATTGCTATTTCCCATTTCACACCATTCAAAGGAAAAAATTCCAAAAGGTCATTTGATTCAAATCTCAATGAACTCCATACATTCATGTATAACATCAAATACAAGCGCATTGCATTTTTTCATTAAAATCGGCATTGCTCACTAATTAGCAAATATCTTACCAGGATGAAGCTGGACCACCCAGATGCCCTGCAACCACCTCCTCCTAACCACAGGAGGATGAAAAAAGAACTCAAAACTAGTAATAAAAAACAAATTTTCCTGGTTGTTGATGGAAGCCCATGCAACATTGTGGTGATGTTGGAAAATTCCATGCGGGACAATCGCTAGCCGCTGTTGTTGCAGAATTCCACCACCCATGTGCGTTGCAAAACCTATTACGAACATCTGGACAGATTTGCAAGATTATGCTGATCCTACAATGTGTCGATTCCATGCCTCACCGTGAAAAAATGCAATTGTGATCAAAAGAAGAAGGGATCCTATAGTAATTGAGCCAATCAAGGATGTTCCATTGTTTTGAAGGAGAACAATATCAGACCCTGCAGTAGCATTAGGAATTCTGAAGAGCACCTGCTCTTTAATCTAAAGAACAACAATTCCTTCCAAGTAAATATGTCTTGCAGCAGTGCAATGCAACCTCACATGGCTGAACACCAGCACATCTGAACTCTATTTTTTGTCACTAACTTGAACCTTGATGCTGGCCTCTGCAAAGACCATTATCAATCTGTTCAAGTAAATGAAAAAAGATTTTTAACACTGAGTCTCATCTGTGTTTGTTCCTCATCCCAAGAGAAGAAAAGCCAGATTCTTGCCAATGCCAGAACAAGGAGCACAAGCAATCTAGTGCCTAAAGGTATTGTTTAAGCACTCACCGCAATGGGATTTGCACATTTGATGGGAAGATTGGAATTTATCCGCTCGTAGGGCGTGTTGCTGCGCAGCAGAGAACAAATGCCAACCATCCCCAGGGTACCAAAATTTCAAGACCAGTGCTGGTGAATTGAGACAAGTTTCCATCCTTCCTAATCTACATGGGGATTCCTGTCATTGAGACCAAGTGGCTTGGTCGGGAATGCAGCATGACTACACAACAATCTGATGCACTTGCACATATTGCTGATGAAGATGATTCAGCATTTGTTGCTGCAACAATGACTGGCATGCAGCATACAAAGTTGCAAAGTTGCCAGATCTTAACATGCTGGACTTATCTTTCATGCACTGCAGAGTCATCAATCGAAGGGTGGATTTGCAAAGAACATCAATGAGCTAGTTGTGCAGCAGGTACAAGAGCACCTTGCTTTTCTTGTTACATTTGAACCAAGAAGTCTTGATTTCACCTTTTCTGACACTTCAGCATTGCGTTTATGACATGTTGGCTATTCAACAGTCTCTAATTGTGCTGAAGTAGTTTACTACGTAGATCCAATCAGTTTGTAGTGAAATGAAGTTACTGTCTTGCTGGAGTATTGTATGGTACAGGACTCTACCGGTAGTACATAAGTTAGAGCATCAGTACTGAGTAGTACTGAGACGTCATTAGTGAGGTCATTCAGTGCATTCTTATAGGATTCACTACCAGGTACTTTGCAGGTACATGTAGATGGTAGATGTATTCGGTGTACTCTGTACTCATATCGGAAGTAGGTCTAGTAGAGTAGGAATTAGTACCTGGTATGAATACTTGGAAACCGATATGGAAGGGTTGATTACGACGTACTCGAGTACTCGTAGTATAGTTGCAATGAACTACTATGCTATAGTATGGAACAAAAATGTTTATAATTCTTGGATTATTCATTGCATACATCAATTTTACACAACGGGGCAATCGTGCAGGCTCATGCAGCCTTTGTTGCTCTTGCCGCCAGTGGCAGAAAATCACTCGCTTGGGTTTTCCAGGAGGCCAACGGATTCATTGCTGTCGTATTTACATCTTCCGCCTTAGTAGGTGCGGGGTTGAAGAATTGTTTGGTGTGGTAGACAGAATCGCCGCCAGTGGCAGAAAATCACTCGCTTGGGTTTTCCAGGAGGCCAACGGATTCATTGCTGTCGTATTTACATCTTCCGCCTTAGTAGGTGCGGGGTTGAAGAATTGTTTGGTGTGGTAGACAGAATCCTTAGGTTCATCTTCATTGTCAGATATCACGTGCGGAGACATGAATCGTTGCTTGGTGAGATGGATTGAATCTCGTAGGTCCTCGTCCAAGTCGTCGAAATCGAATGAATCGTCGTTGTCTAAAGCTGTTCCACGCTCCAAAGATTGAAGACTTCTCAAGGATCGAGCCAAACGCTTCGAACGCCAAGAGGCGGCTTCTCTTCGTTTCGACAACCTTTCCAATCGTTGTGGACTTTCTTCCAGGACGCGCTTGAACGGGGTGTCCGCTGTAGCATCATCGCTCCCAGTCAGCGGCATAGCATAATCGTGGTGGAGTTGCGTCGATTCGTCAGCCTCCATATGTGTAGATGTGGTTCCAAAGGAATTGGGAACAAGTTGGGTGGTCATCATACTGCAAAATTTCAAAATTTGTGTTAATGTCTGCCCCATGTACCACGTTACGTTGCACATGACTTGTGTTGAAGTTGTTCATACATGTCATTACTGCGGTACTACCTATTTCAGAATTCCAATGGAGTCGTGTGACATCACATGTTCTCGTACACGGAATTCGGGTCATAAGATAGATCTCGAGTTGAAGTTGACTCGAAAGCCCTCGTGACTTGCGACGTGATCTCTGTTCGCTCGAGGGTTTCTGACTGGGCTGTGTACCAGGTGTGGGCCTTAATGACATTAGTCACCGCGGTGTCATCAGTTTGGTCTCTGAGGTAAGCAATGGAGTCCATCCCAGTATCTTTGAGCGAGATGTTCCCAATCACCACTCTGGAGCTGATCAAATCATCCATTGACTTGAAGTAGATCTTGTGTCCAGTTTTCCTGAAGTTGTAGCTGCAGAAAGCAACATAGACAGGATGGAGCTGATTGGGAGAGGTGTGCTCAAGAAGGGCAATGGAGCTAGCCAAACCTGTCCAGATATTGTTAAACTTTCCACCTGTCCAGGCAGACCATTCATCCTTGGTTACCAGATTGATTTCACCAATGGCTGGTGAGTGAAAATAGAGGCTTTGCACTTGAAGGACTGGCAAGACAGTCATTGGAGCTGGGAGCTCAATGACAGTCTCATTATCGGTTGCAAGAGTCGTAGCTCAAGATATTGCAATATTGCAGTGGGTTGTCAGAGATGTAGAGCCTTAAGATGGTGGAACTGACATGATGGTTGGAGTCTTGACTTTTGAAGCAGATTCTTCTAATCAACAGCTTGCTTGTTGAGTACTTGAGATTGCAGAAAGCAATTTACTCAGTCTGGTCTTGGGAAGGCGTGCGACTGTCACAGGATATCCATAGCAACAGCAAGGAAACCCAGAAACTTGTGAACCTCACTGATGGGGACTATCACTTGTGGTCAACTATATCAAGCAATATTCAGCCAACAAGGTGATCACCCCTTATTTGTCCACCATGAATAATCATGATTGGGCAGTGTGCAGTTATCAGAGGGGTTGTCAAATGTGACAACAAGACCAAAAAGCCATTTGCCTGTAGCAACTGCCTCACGCGGCGTTGCAACACTCTGAGTTTGACTTCTTTTGAAACATCACCTTAAGACACTGAATCTCGTGAAGAACAGAGAACATGTTGTCACCGTAGATGAATGACAGTCCGGAAAGCGGGAACAAAGAGTGTCCATTCCCTGGTGCTTCATTGTGACAAACTCTGCGCCAAGCAAAGACACTGGTTTCTATGGTCAACCGTTTGATAGAGAGTCAAGTGATTGGTGTTCAGTTCAATAAGATAAGAAACCGGTACAAGATTGGAGCTTCGTCATGTCATTAGTGTGATCAGAATCAACAAAAAGATGCAGGTCCACATCATTTCACCGGGGCATTGGTGAGTTCAGTGGGAATGCCACTTTTGACAATTCCCGTGGTAAATCCATCAATCAGATTCTTTGAATGCATTCAAATCAATCAGATCAAGCAAAATCCTCGCATTGACACTTTTCTAGGAAATTGAACAAGTGGAAAACTGCTTCCAAGTGTCCATCACATGGTAGCAGTGCTAGATACGACCTCAGTTCCAACACCTCCGTAATGATATCAATCCAACCATGGTGCTCCATGCACACCAACCTGAAAACACCAATTTGAGTTTGATAGAATGAAGCCTGATAAGCTCTTAACTCCAGGGCTGTGTCGATTTCTGGATGATTATTCAAATGGAAGGGGCCACTCATCCTTTTGGCCCATTGATTAGTTGCAGAATGCTTGTCGTGGAACGCTTTCATGTTGTCCACTGCAACCTGAACGTACTTACTTGCGCTCGTTGCCCAAAAAAGCATGCACTTTGTTTGAAACAAGTGAGCCATCAGAGCTTTGCACCCAGCAAGTAGAATTGGTGGTCTCGGCGGATAGAACCTGGCTTTGTTTTGAAGAAGTGATCTATTAAATTGAGCGAACAAAACCCATGTTGATGGCTTCCCAATGTAGTTAGTTTCATTGACATAAAGTAGCCAATACACATAGTATTGGTACCAATTGTCTTTTCTAACTTCTGGCTTCAACCGCATAGTCAGCAATCTCATGGGATTTGACTCCTAAGGTCAGCAAGGCATTTCCACAAAGTGCTCCCATGCTTCCACTCAAAACACAGCTTCCATCCCTTTGCTGTTTGCCTTCCTAGCTTGTCCATAAGATCCTTAGTATTGCGTGTACATTTTAGCCTTTCTACCGCAATTTCATCCTTCCTATGCTTGCCACCAATTGAGTCAGGGAGTACTAGGTATTGTTGACTCCCTTCAATGTCACATATTGCATTCATGTATTGTGCAAATACATTTGCAGCAAGTTCAGCTGACTGTCTGGAACTCAATTCTGTACGTTCTCAACTCAAATATTGGGTTAGCATTGGCCTTTCCAACCAATATGCTATCAGCCATATGCTTCCGTCCTGTCATCTTGCCATTAATCATCTAACCGTCGATTTGGAGGTTCACTTCTGCCCATCAAACTGATGATGCATATCTATATTGACATTGTCATCAGAATGGCGGACCTGGCTTATAATGCCTCTCTGGTGTCAATGTCGTCAGAGTAACATTGGTAGGTCGGCGGGGTTTCGAAACTTTCCAGTTCTGGATTGGCTGCAAAGTCCTCATACTTGAACCTGACCCATAGGACCGGCGCATTTACGCGTTCCGAGAATTCTTTTTGTTTCCACATCATACTTTCATCCACCAATCGGGGATATATGAGTGCATGGTAGACATGTATATGACATGTCCATGAGAAGTTACGTAAAAGTGACGTCAAATAGAAATGAATGTCGTGATGTCCTAGCTAGTTTCATTATGGAATAAGAGTACTGGAGTACATTAAACCAATTGCTTCTTTCTTTCAGAAGATACGTACATATGTCAAGCTATAAAATTGGTAATTTTCTTGGTGTTGCAATCATGACTGATGGTTGACAATCTTCTTCCACAGAGTTGAAGTGTTGAAGATCATTTTGACATGTCAATTCTCCCAACTGATGGTGGTATGAATCTGTCTGCATCCTCTGCGGGCAACACATTCTGTGTTGAACAAACCAGTGATAATGGTACTGCTCAGGACGAGTGTATGCATTTCCTTGCCAACAAAGGCAAAGTACTAGCATCTACCGTAGAGGTTAGGTAGAATTGACAGTAGAAAGTAGAAACCAGTGTGTTCGCATCTGCGTTTTCGAAACACACTGTTTTCTTTTGTTAAGGTATGGCAACACACAGGACCTGCAAGCCGGCCAAAAATGCGGGAAATATAGAACCGATCGAATGCATCAGATTCAGTGTGCCAGGTTAAGGAACAGTCTAAGAGCAGTACCCTTCCTGGATGTACTAGAAGAGTAGCTGCCATCTTTATGTTAAGATCATGTTGCGATTGCAGATCAAGGAATATAAAAGAAAATGCACCATCCGGGAATCGAACCCGGGGCTCAACAATGGGAATGTCGAATTTTACCACTAAACTAATGGTGCAAAACCCAACGCGGAGAATTCTTTTCTTGATGTATCCATCCAGTATATATAAAAAGAAAATTTTCTATACAGTTAGTTCATCTTCGCGTAGGAACCAGCTATTATTACATGTTACCGGAGTACACAGATCTACTCCAGTACTGAGTTGTAGTACAGTATAGAAAATCTGGATAAGACGCAGGACTCTGCGGTGTTGCAATTGAGATGGGTGTAAGACACTCACTTGTCCTGCGTCGCGAGTCTCGAGTGTTGACAACGTAACCAAAAGAAGATGTGTGCACCATCCGGGAATCGAACCCGGGGCTCAACGATGGCAACGTTGAATTTTACCACTAAACCAATGGTGCGGATGGTTAATGAGGTGGTTTTAATTGTATTACAAATAGACTCTCAAAACTCAGAGATCTACTCATTACAATTATATCTTTTTTTATGTATATTTATTTCTATATATTCCAATGAGCACACGGTCAGTACACGAACACTCCCAGACAGTCTACAAAATGTTACTACAGTACTTGAGGACTCAAGTATTAAGGACATGCAGTACAGAGTACAATTAGTAAAATAGTACTCAGTACAAGTACCGGTACTGTACCACACATTACGAGCTATTCACTATCACATTAAATTTCGTTAGTTTCATGTTATGATTCTGATTCTCGCTAAGCAAGAAGAGAGTCCAGACTGTCGGAGACGTCGGCAAGTGGATCAGACGACATCTCATCGCTCACGCCCAAGTCATCCAAGGAATCACCCAATCCTAGGACAATATCGCGTGCAGCCTCCTCACGTGCCTTTCGCTCGGCCTCCATTCGTTCGTGGTACTTCAGTGCTGTCTCTTCCGCCTTTGCGAACACCATGGCAGGGTCCTTGAGCATGTCACCAGGTTCTGGTTCCAAAGTCTTGGTAGATAGGGCGATGCGACCATTGACCTTGTCGTGGTCGATAATCATGCACTTGACTTGCATTCCGGGTTGCAGGACCTTCTCAAGATCGTCGATACGATCGTAGGAGATTTGGGAAATGTGCAACAAACCAGACATACCGCCGACTTCGACGAATGCACCGTATGGTTTGAGTGCCTTAACCATACCAGTAACGATGTCGCCTCTGGAGAGGTCAGCCATTTGCTGTTCCACAAGAGCCTTGCGGTTGGAGACAACCAACTTTTGTGCTTCCTGGTTGACTTCTAGGAATTTGAGCGGGATCTTGGTTCCGATCATGTCTTCAGTGGCCATCATGCCCGACAAGTGCGAGCCTGGTAAGAAGGCACGAAGGCCTTCGACGAGACAGATAGCTCCACCGCGATTGACGGCAACGACTTCGGCCTCGAATGCCTGGTCTGACTCTTGCATGGCAGTGACAGCATCCCAAGCCTTACGGTACTGAATTCTGCGAATCGACACTAGCAACTGACCGTTCTCATCTTCATCGGAGATGATTTGAAATTCCATATCCTGATCCAGAGCAACGAGATTCTCAATGGAATCTCCTTGGCCTTGAATCAAAGCAGCCTCTGCTTCAGGCAAATAGGCACTTGCCTTGGCACCAATATCAACAATGCAACCTCCCTTGTCGTATTCGACACAGACTCCCGACACGATATCGTTGCGGTTGAATGCATAGTCAGTGTTGGCGACGGCGGAGGCGAAATCAGCGTAGGAGAAGTCGAGTCCAGCATCGGTGACGTCGATGCGAGGCCCCTTGTAGGTTTGCTTTTTGCGATCGAATTTCGTCAGCACAGCCGTGGCGGCGAGTGTCGTGGTACTGGACTTTGTTTGTGGACTGCGTGTGCGTGTTTGTCATGTATGGGATGTGTGAAATGAGTGGAATGCAATCGTTGACACAAGGTTGTTACGGGATGTGATGGTGATGATATATGATAGAGTTAGAAAACGGTACGACGGACAGGATTGTTCTTTACACAGTAACAGAATCGGCTATTCATGCGATTGTAGCATGTGAACTTGTTGTCGTTCTCAAACACAAGGCAAGAACAATGGCTTCCAGTACTTACGCATTGATAGTGAAGGCACTGGTGCAACCAGCAAACGCCAACGAGACCAAACAAGAGGAAAACTTCATCTTGTTTTTGGCTTCAACAAGGTGCTATCAGCCTCCGGTCTGCTGAGCAAACCCTGAGGAGCTCCACCGTGATGGCTGATGGCGCCTCAGAACTTGAGGCTCCGGTGGAAACGTACGTGGTTCGGACGATATTCTCTGTGCGGGCTGTGGGGCAGCCGTATGATACGCCTCTGGATGTGCATTTATCGGGTATGATTGGATAAAAGAAAATTTGGTCAGACGGGCAGACGATCTGTCCATGTACTCAGTGCATGACATACTCAGAGTCTTCGAGTACGTCACACAACAGGTTATTTTGTTTCTCTTTGCTTACCCTCAACTCTCGCAGCCACTTGACACTGGGTTTGGAATCCACATTGCACGACAAAAGTTCAACACGATGATGACTTCTTTTCGACAATCAGTTCTAGTTCTGTTCCCACTCTTTCTCTCGAGTGTTTCGACTTTTTCACTGCATCCACTATCAAAGTCAACACAAAGTCATACGAAGACGATATCGACGCGACGATTCCTGTCCGATCAATGGGAAGATGAGGAAGAACTTCCATCCGTAACATCCTACGATGATGCGGCGTCGACGTTGATGAAACGAAAGGAAGAAATGGATCTCATGGACCAGTCAGACCAAGGCGTTCCTGGTGTGAGTAGCAATATTTTTCTTGTATACGAGAGTGTTGGCCTTCTAAAGTGTTAGTGGGTTATACCTTACGACGGTATGCGATATATCTTGTCCACTTTCACTGTTGCTGAACTAACACACGTGCTGACATATTCAAATTCATACTCAGTCGGAAGCCGAAGCACAAGAGGCACTTCGCGAAGCTGTCAAGGCGCGGACCTTGACCTTGGGCATGGAGACTGCTTCCCAGGATGCCCTCCGGGAGGTGGAAAAACGTGCCGCCCAACGCGGTGGGAGTGTGGGTTCCTCCTTTGCTGGTCTGGACTTGTCCAAGGTGTCCGACGGCGGATTTGAAAAATTAAGCATCAACTACGATCCGGAAGATGAGATGACGGAAGATGAAATGCGTCAAGCAGATCCCTTGGGATTTCAACCTGTGCTTGATCAATACACGTTTGAGTTGAAAGAAACGACCTTTCCAGATCTTGGAACGACCATTTCCAAAGTCGGTCTGCTGATTGCCTTGGGTCTAGTCACCGGTTTGCTAATTATCAATACTGACAAAACGGTCCGTAACTTTTATGTTGGTCAGGGATTATTGCCTTCGCCGGAGGATGTTGCTGCAGCACAAAAGTCTGGCATGGAAATGGCGAAAGAATTGGTGCAAGGGACAACGAGTCCCAGCAATTTGCAACTACCGGATATTGGGCTTTGAGAAGGGATGAGACAACTTACGTCTCTATTAGCAGTATTCAAAATAAAATCCAATTTCTTGTTGTGAGAGCTCTGTTCATGTTCGGCGGCATACAGCATGTGTTTCGAATTAGCGATATGATTCAACCCGACATTTACATCGAATCAAGGTCACTGTGTCTATTTGGTCCCACTAAATTCTAGCATTTCACTCTCTGTAGGTGATCGATTGAACCATCCCACGAGAACCAGACGAGGCTGATTTGTTTCCACAACCTGGTGCGAGATCCGATCGGACTCAAATATGACGAGTCGGCCACCTATGGGTAGGACATCGATGCACGTATCTTTTACAAAAAGACGCAGCTGTCCCCCCATGTCATCGGTCCAGTCACTAGTATTCAGATACAGGAGAATGGAAAACTTCCTCAAGACAGTTGGTGTTCCCGCCGTAGCATCAACGTGTCGAGCATAAAATCCACCATTTGGATAGTAGACATACAACAAGTCATCAAGCTCTGGATCCAATGATTCCCCCGACAGGCGTGACAATTCGTTCCGAAGCTGAACGAGTCTCTCCAAGGTCGCCTGACGCGCGGTATTCGGATACGCGTCCTGTCGTCCATTGTGCAAGAAACAATTTTCAGCAATACGAATGTTGGAATTCAGTTCCGTGTCGAGGCCCACACGAGCACATCGAAAGCGACCCTCTTCTCGGAGCGTATCCACGTCGGAACTCAATTCCTGAAGAGTGGAAGCATTTTGAATGAAGTTGTCGAGGATTGCATACCCATGCTTCCCTAGATTGTAGGCAATTTGCGGATTCAGGATGGCGTGTTCTGCTGCAGCGGCAGCGACAGCCGAGTTGGTTTCAGGGCTTAGTTTGATAAAATCTTTACTGATACTGTTGCTGTTGCTTTTGAATAGGTTCATCATTGTCGAAGATGAAGACAATGATGTGTATACACTTGCGCTGCGATGCAACGTCGATGGTGCAATCAGGAAGCACGTCGTTACAGTTACTCCCCACGCAAACATGGCGACAATCTGTCTTGCATACGTTCACGGACCATAAAGAAACCACCGGGAGAACTCGGAGTAGGTTACAGTTCTACAACTTGACCATGAAGGCTGAGCGCTGAGCCCTGTTAACACAATGCCTGTGAAAGAGTGGAACGGTCAGATCCCATCAAAGGAAAAGTACATACAAGAATACTCAGAGTACGTTTCTGCGTGTGAGTGTTCTTATCCCTGGGGAACCCGGAAAGCCAATGTGACTACGGCGCGACTAGTGACTAGTGTCACTATGACCGAGTCTACGGTAGGGCCACCCAAATCTAGATCATAATGTGTATATATGGCTCATCGTTTGAACAACAAGCACCAGCATCCATAACCCCCCCCCCCAGCGGCATTGATAACGATTGCCATCTTTCTACGGATAGTCATCTATACTACCCATTTCTGTGCATTACTAGTCCTCATGAAACACTCAGGCCCATCAATGGCAAAGCAACAAACACAACATGGCAGTTACTGCCATGTCAATTGTTTACTAATGCCTGGTCCGTTCCCTCCGTGCGCGGTGATGGACCCTAGTAGCATTCATGTCCACCTCGTCACGCTCCTTCTTAGTGATGGCTGCCAAGTTTTTCGCACGCGACGGTGTTGCCTTCATTGTTCCCATCCATCCTGGCCCACCACCACCACCCCGTTGGCATTGCTGCCTTTGTTGCCATTGCCCTTTGCATGTACACCACTTCACACTATACAACAGCCTCAGGCAGCACTGCGTTGACAGCTCAGATTCATACTGCCATCAGCAATGTGTCCTTTCTCTGCGCTCTTGAAGACCCTGACTTTGGATTTAGCAATATCACACCTAGTACCATGCTCATGCATCTCCACACTGAATATGGCGCCCTGACATCCAAGGAACTTGAGAAGAACCGCGCGACCTTATCGGAACCCTGGAACCACGACGATCCAATTGAAGACCTGTAGGCGTAAATTGCAAACATTCAGCGCCTTGCCACTTTCAGCAACGACGTGCCCATTGCTGAGGACATCACAATCATCATGCTCACGTAAGTGATGATTGTAACACCGGTCTCTTCACAACTACATATGAAAACGTGGAGACCCTATGCTGTTGTAGGAGACATTGGTAGGAACTTGAGTACATACACTATGTCCTACCGGACACGGACGGTGATAACCCTATAATTTGGTTTTATGTATAGTTTGACCCTCAACTAGGTCCGTGGAGGTGCCTTTTGTAGAAGTGATTGTATCATCCTCCTTAGAAGTAGTAGTGGCTGGCTTGCATCGTCTGTGCAGCATCCATGTCGGTAGTAGGTAGTAGGTAGTAGTAGCCTGGTGTGGATAATGTTGGCGCCCTCATGGATGGAAGCTGTGGATGGGTTGTTGCGCTCATGGAAGTGGGTGATGCAATTCTCAAGGACAACGTCATCAAAGTCATCAAATGAATTGATGTCAGAGGAGTAGTAGGTGGCTGTGCTACCTTTTCTTCTTGGAGGTACACCTCTTCTTTGCTGGTTGTTCCTGATCATCATTAGGGGGTAGGGTTGGTAGAGCAAGGTTAATGGTGGTGGACAGCATGGAAGAGTATGATCCCTTGTGGATTGAAAGCTCATCAACACTCTTCTTTGTAAAGGGCGGAATAGGTGGGCATGTCAGGAGGGGCAGGACTCGTACTGACGAGTTTGGCATGAGTTTCAATCATGCTGTCGTTGAATCAGGGTCTGCGCGTTAGGGACTGGCCTATAGGCGCGAGGGGCAAGATACGAGGACAGGAAGATGTTCTTCATGGTGGACTTGGGAAGGTTCTTTTTATATAATGGTAAGTTTGAATCCATTGCTGGCAACTCCAAAAGCAGAGGGAAATTAATAGCAGTTAAAGTCATATTGTCAATGGCCTTATGTAGATTCGTCACCCAATGATTGGGCACATAGGGTGAGTAAATTTCCTCAACAATAGTACCTTGGACTGGTGGTTTGAGGCAAGCAGCCATGAACACGTTCATGTATTTGGTATGCGAGCACTGGCTGACAGCAGACTTAGTAAGCTCAGCAGAACCTAGAAGTCAACTGTCAGACATAACATGAAAGGAAACAAACCTAATGGCTCATCCAGCCTCGATCAAAGGTGTTGTAAAGAATGGAACAATAATGGTACAAATATGTTGATAATGTAGGAACTTAGAAGTAAAGGCCTTTACTGTTGTTAAACTAGGATCAAAGGGAATTGCAATGTGCATTCTCACAAATCAAGTTGTGATCTTAATCCACTTAATCACACTTGTTGAGTGTTGTTGATAAGTGTTGTCCATAGTAAAATGAGTGTTGTTGAAGTTGTTGACAGCACTCATGATTTGAATTACTTATGCAACACAATTCAAAAAGTGAGTGTGGTAATGGGAATAAAATCAGATCTTGTCGAACGTGTCACGGACAGACGAGAAAATATATCGGACTGTCTACTGCATTGCCATATTGTTCAGTTATTAAGAGTGAAAGTAGATCCCCAGGGTTTGTCAGATAGCATGCGGGGTTTTCTAGCGGTCTGTCAGATGGTTGTCAGATGAATTCTGACAAAACCTTGGGATCCAGTTGATCATGGTTCTTGTACCTCTGTAGATAATGTATGACCAGGTACAGGAGTGTTGCTGCGGATCTCTGATCTTTACCGGTTTGTCAGATTTTGTATGACAACTTCTGTTTACGGTAAGAAAATTGCCCGCAGGCTAATCGGTTGGATACTTAAGAAGCCAGTCTTTAAGTATTGCAATTGCCCATCAAACTATAATAATTGATTTAATGACTTTTGTTCCAGAAGATCATACGATTGGCCAAATCAATGTAAGTAAGAATGATGCACTGCCTTCTTGTTTCGGACAACCCATTTGGTCGAATCAAATTGCTTACTTAATAGATTCAGTGTATGTATCTGAATTTGATATTATTCGTTATTCTAATATAATGCCTTTTGTACTATGATAGCATATATTTGATTTAGCAAATCGATCTAATTAAAAATGATATTCTGCCTTTCAGGTTCAGATTGATATTTGATTGGCCAAATAAATACAATGAATCAATGTGGAGTACTTTGGAGTACTGCCTTTTGATTTCGGAATCCCTAAGTAAATTACCGGTACTTGAAGGAAAACTGCCGATGTCCTTCCTGAAATGTACTCTGAGTATTTAATTGGCCAAACTATGGCGACGATCTACAAATGGTAAAATCTTGCAGCATTTAAGTATTGCGTGTATAGGGCAGTATCAAGCCTGTGTCAGGTATGCATACGTATCATACTTCAGTCTACATGTACCTGGTACTAGTACTAGATTACTCAGAAACATGAGCAAGCGGTGGATGATATGCATATGTAGACGTGCGTTCCCGTACCTTCAAAGATAGTAGGCTACTCTACTACAGTGCACTGTATAGGTGGTTTCTGTGTTGTCAGATAGCATCTGACAAAACCCGTGGGTTATAAGATCTCTATAAGAGCCCAGGATAGAGCTTGAGGTGATGCGACATTTCGACAGGACTTATGTCACTCATGTGCCTATGTGTCGCAGGTTGCGGGACGAACGAGGAATGTCGACATTACAATGATGACATACGAGTACCTCGTACGTGGAATGCATCAGAGGTGGCAAGTGCCAAGTTGTAACCGACAATCATCGACATTATGCTAGTACGCTCTACTATGTACTCTACGTACGTACGATGCAGTCGTACTCTCTACCAGTACTACATTTTACATATATATGTCTTTTGAACGAAAAGGAATTCGTCGATTCGCAGTAGTGACAGATGATCCGAATTCAGACTGATTCAGTGTTGTACCGACGGCTGATGTTGTACCTGGTACAGTAGTAGTACAAGTACCAGGTGCATACTTCACCACTGGAAGCGGGAAAACGATCGATTCAGTACCGATTCAAGCCGTTTTCCCCCAACCCCGCATTAGAAATGTCCCCATTGATGTCGCAATGTCTTCCGGGCTAATCCTCCATCCTGCACAGCACTTCGAATAAAAACCTACGGTACATTGCTGTTAAGTGCAACGTATGCGTATAATTCGTACGAATCGCATGTATCTCCGGACCGGTCTTTCTTTGATGTCCCCGTCACAAAAAACTAAAAACACTTCGGGGAGAACGAGGCCGTACAAGCGGGGTGTGCATAATTCATTGAACATGAGTAGATTCAACACCATCGAATCATTACGCCCGCAGGACGACAGCGATGAGTTCAGTTGCGTCGATTTGTATGCCGTTGTAGAGGGAAGGGCACGACCAAACCCTCAAAGACCACTGGTTGGGACAGGGACAGGCAAGAATGAGCGTTCAAGTCGAGACGAAAAAGAGCAGCTTCAGCGCATGGCTGATAACGATGCTGAGCAGAGAAAGATGATCAGGGCGAAAGCGTTGGAGCAAAAGAGCAGTAGAAGACTCGATCAGGTTCAAGCGACTTCATATCCGTCAATCGAAAAGCACAAGGACATGGCAGACTCAGCGAAAGGTACTTCATGCAACGACAAAATCGAATCGTCGGACAAACCTCGTTTCAAGCCTTCATGCTCATCGTCGCAGTCCACGATCCCTCACCGCAGTCCTGCTGCTGCACCACGAAGAAAACTTCATGACATCCCCGTCCGCAGTGTTTCTCCTGCTCCAAGAGGTAGACATCATACCGACAGTGCTGCAGGTGCATCCGTGGATGCTAAAGTTCCTGACACTAATCATACACGAGCAAGACGGAGAAGCACCATGGACAACTCATTCATCGGGTATCAGCCTGATCGTCACAACAGTTCTGCTCCAAGAAGTAATCGTGATATCAACAAAGAAGCCGGTCAAGTTCCTACCAAACCAGGTCAAGGAAGTCGGAGTCGATCCATCGACAAGGCTCCAAGCCGCAGTTCTGTTGCAACAAGTCGACACGATACGAACAACCAAGCCACTTCCTCGGTCGGCGCTCAAGTTCCTGCTCTACATACGCGGGCAAGACGGAGAAGCACCATGGACAACTCATTTATTGGACTGCAGATTGATCTTCGCAGTTCTTCTCCAGCGACTAGGCGTGATGTCAAAATGAAGCCACAACTCATGTTCCTACTAAACCAGGTCAAGGAAGTCGGAGTCGATCCATCGACAATGACAATGCTTCAAGCCGCAGTTCTGTCGCAACCAGTAGGCATGATACAACCAACGAAGCCACTTCCTCTTTTGGTGCTCAAAATCCTGCTCAACATACGCGTGCAAGGCGTAGAAGCACCATGGACAACGCATTCATTGGATATCAGCCTGATCTTCACCATGGTTCTGCTCCAAGGAGTAGTCGTGATATCAACAATGAAGCCACCACTCAAGTTCCTACTAAACGTTCTCAAACATGTCGGAGTGGCTCCATCGACGATGACAATGCTCCAAGTCGCAGTTCTGTCGCAACCAGTAGACAAGATAAAACCAACGAAGCCTCTTCCTCTGTCGGTGCTCAAGATCCTGCTCAGCATATGCGAGCACGACGTAGAAGCACCATGGACAACGCCTTCATTGGATATCAGCCTGATCTTCAACATAGTTCTGCTCCGAAGAGTAGCCGTGATATCAACAATGAAAGCGCCACTCAAGTTCCCATTAAACCCACTCAAGCCTTTCGGGGTAGCTCCGTGGACAATGCTTCGATTGTGCATCAGCCTGTTCGTCACCCCAGTGATGCTCAAAGAAGTAGACGTGATGTCAACACTGAAGCCACTGCCTTTGCGGATGCTCAAGTTCCTGCTGAAAAGGCACGTGCAGGTCGGAGTATTTCCATCGACAAGGCTTCCATTGCATTTCTGCCTGAGCTTCACCGCAATGCTGCTCAACGAAGCAGGGGTGATATCAACAAAGAACCCACTTCCTCTTCGGTTGCTCACTTTCCTGCCAAACATACACTAACACGAGAAAGATTGAGGAACTCGATGGACAATCAATCCGTTGGAATACACACAGACCCATCTGGTCCTTCGCCATTGCCTCGGAAGAAACCTTCGATGCATTCAATCGACGGGTCTGGAATTCAAGCAGCTCAACCGCAAAGCTACATTCGATCGAAGGGCTTGACGGACGATATCGCCAAGCCTTCGTTGTCTCCGAAAATAAATGGAGGCAAGTCATCTATTATTGGGAGGCAGACCTTGTGCAAAACTCCGGTACACAAGTAAACGTAAAATTTTTGTAATTGTCAGTAATAGGATGATTATGAGAAGAGAGATGCTAACGACTTGTTAAATTGTCGTAGACCAAGAGCGCACGAAGACTTTGGCTGCTCTCTCACATAACTCAATGGGTTAGCATCCAGCGATCACGTTCGTCGTCGGTCCGACAATGAAAAACGATGAGATCTAACCTTTCGCAAAGGGTGTCAAACGATTTAGGTAAATAATTTTTCATTATATCATCCTTTGTCGTGTTTTCTTTTACAGTAATCAGTACTCGGCTATATTCGTCGTTCGTTTTCTTTTATTACAGGACTTTAATCCCTGTCGTGTCATTTGAGTCCGGTCCCATAGTTCATCCTAAAGCTTCGGGTCCCCAGAAATGCACGGGTGAGTTTCGCTTAGCAGGATCCATTCGAACATCAATAATGTGCGATCCAATGTAACGTAGGAAAACGCTAAATTACTGATGATGGGAGATGGGATACGCGCTAATGTCCTTATCCGAGCCATGGACTGGCATTACAGCGCAAAACTCTCCTGTCGCGACGTTCTTGAGAATCGCTGCGAGGATGGTGAATGTGCTTTACCACACCGCTTCTGTTCTCCAGAGCGAATAACTTAACAACAAAATCCTCGCTCATCGAACCATCGCAAGCACAAAAGAGTTCAGGACGATGGATTATAGGGCTTGGTCCTTCGAACGTATTGTTGCCTTGTTCAACGAAGCGAATTTGACCATGCGAACTGCTGCGTGGCGATATTCATGATTCTTGTCATGTATCAAAAGCTCACGAACCACGCCGACACGATTGGCGACAGACGTCAGCCTGCAACCGCATCTACCGCGCATGTTGCTGCGCCGCAGCCGACCAGGGGGGAAACCAGCTATCACCTTGACTTGGTCCGCAAGACCTTTGCGGCCTTGAACACAAGTCGTTACATACGACGACGCCGAACTTAACGAATTTGAAGAACCAACCCCCTTGGTTGACATGAGACTGAACGCACACGAGACATCAGAGGCAGAAGCGAGCTCCGATGAAGCGACTAGAACCTTATTTGACCACAACACAATCGACTTGGACACAAAAAGAGGAGACCAAACGCAGACGCAGCCATCAAGGGCACCCTCGATGCGACCGCCGAAATGATGAGCCTGCACTTCCACCATGGGCACGTCCCTTTTTCCGAGGATCCAGAACATGACCGAGGCCGCAACGCTTCCGTCGATATTGGCTGATTGTCGAGATTCCACAAGTGTGTGTCATGCAATTACGACAGAATGAACAGGAGAGCGAAGCTACCGAAGGCTACAACGAAACCAATAAGGGCGGTCGCGGTCAAGAAATGACACCAGGTTCATGTGTCTCCATCGAGCAGCACAAATCCACTACCTGGTACCCCAAGGCTGATCAGTCACATCAGGGCACGTCGACAATCCAACAGTACCCTTGCGCGACAGTATTCGTCGACTACCACAGTGGCCTCGTCGCATCAAATACATCCACCTCCAGAAAACACTCTAGGCTCTAGGGGGGAAAGAAAGCTGTTGAGACGCAGTAGGTGAGTCACCGTACGACACTCACATGCAGACAACGGAAGATTGGCGACAACGTCTTCGTAAACCACGCGCGAGAAACCATGAAGGCATCAGTAATTGAAACGAATCTGAGAGCTGCAAGGGCACCCAACGACGATGCCCACGTACGCCGAAGCGCAGTGGCCGAAGGCGATCACGAGCAACCTATTGCATACGGCCATACGAATGGCGCGGCGAAGCGAACGAGATTCTGAATTCAACCCCACGCAAATCAAATAAGGGGCAGATCTCCAACCAGCTGTTCGCAAAACCTGGAGCACCGATATCGCTTAGACACTTCCACACGTTCGGTTGCCCGATACATGTCCTCAACAACGAGTTGGCAGCTGGTCAACCAATTCCAAAATGCGTTTTGAGCACGAGCACCGGACTCGCGTCGCCAAAATTCCACGACGCCTTCGACGAACTATTCGAAACAGTCAGAGATAGAACGATTGGACTATCACCACGACAATGATTTGCCAGTCAGCCACGCATTCAAACCACGAGGATCGACCAGGAATGTAAAGGGAGGCAATGATACAACTGGTGAGCGAAGAGACAGGGACGCAAAACGGGGCGAACAACGTTACTCCTTTCAGGGTCGAACGCTCACAACAGGAATGTGACGAGTTAGCTGCAGCTGGCCTATCATCACCGACCACTTCGAACGAGAGCGAATCACTCTTTGTCAACGAAAGAAAACGCAAGTCGACGAGATCGCAAAGCAACACAAATCGACTCAGAGGTTGACCAACAGTACATGAAGCGGTTTCACGCGAGAGATCTAACACAAACGACAGTTGTGCAGTACAACGAGCAATAATCGATGCAGAAGAGTCGGTCATCACTTACGAAGAGACCCAATCTCTCTAGCGGCACGCTCCGACCGAGGTAGTACACGATTTATGTACAGAGTAATGATGTACAGTAACTATGGTCGTGCGTCGTGCCTATAATTCTCTCTTATACGAGGAGAAATGGCAGAACTACAGGCACGACCACTCTACAGTAGAAAACAGGTGTTTGCATTGTTAAACATATAACTTATAACTTATAACTAATACAACAAACAGATTGTTTGAAGGGACTGTAGGAAATGAACTATGTTAGCACTGGATGGATTTCATCAGATGAAACATAAATGACGTTGATTTTTGACACCAAAACAACAAGTTTGTGTTTTCTTAAGCATCGGCCTAAAAGTACTTCTGACACCATTGAACACTCTTGTTCCTCTGTCATCTATTGCAATGATGCCATGCTACAAATTGTACACAAATCAAGAGGAGCTGTACCTTTTGTCCCAGATCAATGAAAGACAAGATCAGGTGAGACCTTGAGAGTGTTGTCATTGCTTTCACCTTCATCAGTCACACGCTCGAAGGAGGAGGAATCTGAGGGGCAACACGGCGGACAAGTTTAGCAACCGTATGGTACACGCGCAACTGGACGTTTCCAGTTCTGACCCGGATGCACTCCGGAGCATGAACAAATGGACAGGAGACAGGAGTGATGCAATGCGTGCCGGGTTGATGTACACAGTGCTGATGACATCCTTGTGTTGTTATCCCCGGGGAACCCGGAGGGTCATTGTGATTACGTCACAGGTCGCAACACTATGCCCAAGTCCAGGGCCACCCAAATCTAGCTCATAATTTATGTAGCTCACCGTTTTGAACGACAAGCACTTCAATAGAGCTACATAACCTTTTCAACCCTCGGCGTCGAGAACGATCGCCGTATACCTCCGCCGACGTAGTCATCAATACTACTCGGATATCGTGTTGTGTGTCGAGACTTTTCTCCACCGACTTTCACCATGTCCTCGTCCGCGAAATTCAATTTCCCATTTGACACGTTGACACCCATCACTGGCAAACCAACAAATACCACGTTGCAGCTCCTACAGCGCCAACTATTCACGAATGCACGTTCCGTCCCATCCGCCCGAGGCGGTGGTCTTCACGGACATTTGGCCATCCTCCTCAGCGACGCCGATTACATCGCTCGCGTCGGGGTTGCCTTTATCATTCCTGTGCATCCTGGTCCGCCTCCCATTGCCGCCGGCACTGCCGCAGCCATTTCCGTTGCCCTCCGAGCCTACACGGATGCCCTTGACGATGTTGCTCTATACAACAATTTGCGTGCAGCCTTAACCGCCCAAATTCTGACTGCCGTTAATCCCTCGTTTCTTAGCGCACTCGAAGATCCCGATTTTGGATTTGGCGACATCACACCATTCGCCATGCTACAACATCTTCGCAACGAGTATGGTACCATGACACCGGAGGAGTTGGAACGCAACCGCGCCGCACTCTCCGAACCATGGAATTTCGATGATCCCATCGAGGATTTATGGGCGAAAATATCTAACATTCAACGCGTCGCAACACTCGGAGCGCTTCCCATTCCTGATCTCACGGTCATCACGCTCACTTTGGCAATGATTGAGAAAACTGGTCTCTTGTCTACTACTACTGACAAGTTCAGATTGCGACCAACCACCGAATGGACGCTCGACCTTTTCAAGGCCGAATTCAAGTTGGGGAATCAAGAGCGCATTCGCCGCCTAACAGCTAGCGACGCGGGCTTCCATGGCGCACATCATGCAACCATCATCACCCCACCGCCCAATACCGCTGCGGCCGCAACTACGCCTTCAACGGCAACCGCCCCACCACCTCCGCCGACGCAACACGTCTCTGTCGAAGGCGGCAAAATGTATTATTGCTGGTCGCACGGTCTTTCGCCAAATCGGAAGCACACTTCCGCCACGTGTTTGAACAAAGCGGCTGGACATCGCGACGACGCTACCGCATTCCGCATGCACGGCGGCAACAACACTATCGCCACTGGTCGTCCTCGTCGGTTTCCAACAACTACCACACAAGAGTGACGCCGAGGGGAGCCTGCCCCAAGTTGCAATTTAGTACTGTGTTCCCCACCGCCAGATAACGTTTTAAACGATATTGGTTACACTCATCTATCTTCTACGCCTGTAGGTCCCCCACCAGCCTTTCTCCGAAATGACTGCCATCGCAGACAGTGGCAGCACCGCTCACTTCTGCACTATTGCCGCCACAGTAATAAACAAACGCATAACCAGCACCCCTATCGGCATTACCAATCCTAACGGTACGGTTATGTATTCAACTCACGAAGCCGATCTAGACATCCCTTGTCTCCCCGCCGCCGCTCGCCGCGTTCACATTGTTCCTGCCCTAAAATCCCACTCGTTGCTATCAATGGGCCAATTGTGCGATGCCGGGTGCGAAGTTGTGTTTTCCGCTGCGGCCGTCCATGTCCATCACAACGACAAGCTCATCATGAGTGGCGACCGGTCACCGCTCACCGGCCTCTGGCATCTCGACCTCGTCAACGTCACACCAGCGCTGCCACCCACACCGCCCGCCAACAACTTACATCTCAGCTTCGCCGCCATCGCATCCACCACGCCTGCCGACCTCGTTGCGTTTGCACACGCAACCATGTTTTCTCCGGCACTCTCCACGCTCAAAACTGCGCTGGACCGCGGTTACGTCCCAGATTTCCATGGCCTCACGACCAAAACCTTGTCCCGCTACCCACCCCTGTCCGTAGCGATGATCAAAGGCCATCTCGATCAATCGCGCAAGAATCTCCGGTCGACTAAAGCCCACACCACCGACGCACCTGTCGCCCCTAGTCCCGACGACGAAGACGATGATACCAGCTCCCATTTCCCGTTGAGTGAACCGCAAAACACCCGCACACATCATTGTTTTGCAGCCATCTTTGAGCCTGCCACCGGCCAGATTCATACCGATCAAACAGGCCGTTTTATCGTCGCATCCAGTACCGGCAACAACTATATCCTGGTATTATATGATTACGACAGCAACAGCATCCTGGTGGAACCGATGCGAAATCGTACCGGCGCCTGTATTCTCACTGCCTTCAAGGTTCTCCACGCCCGCCTTGTCGCCGCCGGTCTCCGCCCACGCCTCCAACGCCTCGACAATGAATGCTCTACGGCATTGAAGACATTTCTCACTGCCGAAGACATCGATTATCAACTCGTGCCTCCTGGCGTACACCGCCGCAACGCAGCCGAACGTGCCATCCGCACTTTCAAAAACCACTTTATTGCCGGCTTGTGCAGCGTCGACAAACACTTCCCATTACATCTGTGGGATAGACTCCTGCCCCAGGCCGAAACAACATTAAACTTGTTGCGCGGCTCGCGCATCAACCCGAAACTGTCTGCATATGCACAACTCCATGGCGTTCGACTGCAACCGCACTCCCATGGCACCGCCTGGCATCCGCGTCCTTGTACATGTCAAGCCCCACGATCGCACCACCTGGTCTCCACATGGTGAGGATGGTTGGTATACCGGCCCCGCCCTGAATCCTACCGTTGTTACACAGTTTGATATGGGCCTCACGAGCAACGCGCATCTGCGACACGCTCACATGGTTACCCACCGCTACCGATGCCTGTCGCTTCATCCGCGGATCGCATTCTCGCCGGAATTTCCGCCATCTTGCACGCATTGCAGCATCCATCCCCCGCGTCGCCATTAGCACCGCTCACGACCACCCATCACGACGCCGTCATACGCCTTACTGACCTCCTCAACGCCGTCGTCACCCCACCAACGCCAACGACTCTCGACGCGCCCGCCGCCATTGCACCTACGGCCCTGCTGCCAACGACCGCAACACAATCCGAGTCCGTGCCCGAATCCCACGCCGATGCAGATCCACCACTGAGGGTGGCGTTGCCACCCTCGTTCCCCGATGCATCTCTGAGGGTGCCCAGCACTAGCCCCCCATCCTCTGCCGTCAACGTGCCCAGTCCCCGTACGGTCCCCTTCGCGCCGTTGCCGTCCGATCTCGTCGTCGCCACGTTCGCCAACTCTACCGGACTCCGTGGTAAACAACGACGCAGGGCCACGCGCCGCCGTCTACCCCCACCGCCCTGCGAGAATACCGCCCAGACTCTCCCTCCCACCAAACGACACACCAACGCGCGGCCTCCGGACCTTCCTTCGTCGCCCCCATCGGCTTCCCGCGCTAAGCCACGACACTCCCACGGCACCCGCCTTGCCTCACGTCTACGGCACATATCCGCCGCTGCTCGCGCCGTCATTCTTGCTTCGGCTCGCGCTGCGCACACGGCAGCACCGTCTCACTATGCACTACACGGTAACGCATTCAATCCTGACACCGGCAAACTGGCTGAGTATCGCGAACTCAGCCAGTGCAGCGAAGGTGCTTTATGGCAAAGCTCCAACGCGGATGAAATCGGTCGACTTGCCCAAGGACACGGCGATCAAAAAGGCACCAACACTATGTTTTTTATCAACGTGTCCGACATTCCCAAAGGGCGCAAGGCAACGTATTTGCGCGTCGTTTCCGCCATGCGTCCAGAAAAAGCAAACCCACGGCGCGTGCGTTGGACCGTCGGTGGCGATCGCATCGATTATCCCGACGACGTCAGCACCAAAACCGCCGACCTCACCACCGCCAAACTCCTCATCAACAGCACCATCTCGACGCCCAATGCGCGCTACATGACTGCTGACCTCAAGGATTTCTATCTTGGAACCCCCATGTCCAGGTACGAATATATGCGCATTCCCATCGACATGTTGCCAGATGCCATCATCGACGAATACAACTTACGTCCGCTCTTTCACAACGGATACGTTTACGTCGAAATTCGTCGCGGCATGTACGGCCTCCCGCAAGCCGGCCGTCTTGCCAATGACCAACTCATTGCGTTCTTGGCACCGCACGGATATCGCCCCGTCCCGCTCACGCCTGGATTATGGCGCCACGACACCAAAGACATCGTCTTCAGCTTAGTCGTTGACGACTTTGGCGTTCATTACACTTCACGCACCGACGCCGAACACCTTATCTCTACCCTCGAATCCGCGTATCAAGTCAGCACTGATTGGACGGGTTCGCGATATTGCGGTTTAACGTTGCGTTGGGATTACGACGCCCGAACATGCGACATTTCCATGCCCGGTTACATCGAACGCGCATTACTGCGCTTCCAGCATCCATTGCCCACCAAACCCGAACATTCTCCCCACCCCTGGCAAAAGCCCAACTACGGCGCCAAAACCCAATTTGCCATCGTACCTGATGACGCCACCGCTCTCGATGCCACCGACAAGCGCCGCATTCTCGAAGTTCTCGGTACACTCCTTTTCTACGCTCGCGCCATCGACTCCACACTACTCACCGCCATCGGCGAACTCGCCACGGAACAATCCGAAGGCACCAAAACAACGATGGAGAAGCTCTCCCAACTTCTGAATTACTGCGCCACGCATCCCAATGCCACTGTCCGCTTCACCGCCAGCGACATGATCCTTGCGGTCGAAAGTGATGCTTCCTATCTGTCGGTCGTCAAAGCCCGTTCGCGTGCTGCAGGATATTTTTATCTCACCACTGCGCCCGTTACATCCACCGCCGCGCTCAAACCAAATGGCGCCGTCCACGTCCTCTGCCACATCATGCGCGAGGTTCTCTCCAGCGCCGCTGAAGCCGAACTTGGTGCTCTGTTTCATAACGGAAAGGAAGCATGCCCCCTCCGCATTGCTCTTGAAGAAATGGGCCATCCCCAGCCTGCAACCCCCATGGCTACCGACAACAATACTGCCAGCGGCATTGCTACTGATACTGTCAAACAAAAACGGTCCAAAGCAATCGACATGCGATTTTACTGGATCCGCGATCGTGTTCGACAAGGCCAGTTCAAAATCTACTGGAGCAAAGGTCAAACCAACCGTGCCGATTATTTTTCCAAACATCACTCTTCTTCTCATCATCAGGCAATTCGTTCCACATATTTATATTCACCTACGAATCCTACGCGAAATTACTTCGACTGCCTGTCCGATGACGTCGCTCCACCGCTTCCTACAGCCAATTCTACAGTGGCCCCTGGTGAGGGTGTGTTGTTATCCCCGGGGAACCCGGAGGGTCATTGTGATTACGTCACAGGTCGCAACACTATGCCCAAGTCCAGGGCCACCCAAATCTAGCTCATAATTTATGTAGCTCACCGTTTTGAACGACAAGCACTTCAATACCTTGACCAAGGTCACTTCTACAAGGCGGCATTTTATAAGGCACTGAGCCTCGCTCAGATCAGGCAGTCGGATATCGTTCACGACTATAAACATCAAAGTGGCCGGCACAGGAGAGTTCAAAGATGTGAGAAAAGTGGCGAAAAGTCTTAATGTTCCCGGTTGGCGTAACCATCACGATCTTGTTATGTTTTTGGGGTCATCCATAAATGGTGCTAACTGTCCTCATGTGACATTTCGTGCAATTTGATACCGTAAACCGTAACTCATGTACCTGGTACAAGAACTGGGAGATGGGTAATGGCGTAATGGCCATTGCCAATGGGCAGAACACGCACTGACTGTACCTATAGCCTTCAGTCCCACAAATGTCCCCACATAGTCGAAGCAGGGATGTCTCTCAAATCTCACGGTTAAATCACGATCACAAACATGTGCCCTACATAGCCAAGGTGTAGAAAGTATAAACATTATTCCGGAGTTACAAGTGAACGAGACGTATCATACGAGTAGCTGAAGTAGTCATAAGATTCCATCAAATTGTACTTTACCACTTCCTACGACCAAAAAATGAGTAAATCCAACATCATCGCATCGAGGAGCTCCTTTAACGACAGCGATGAGTTCAGTTGCGTGGATTTGTATGCCGTTGTAGAGGGAAGGGCAGGATCAAACCCTCAAAGGGCAGTTGTCGCGAAAGTGAAAGGCAAGAATGAGCTTACAACGCGAGTCAACGCAGAGCGGCTTCAGCGTGTGGCTGATCATGATACTGAGCATAGAAAGATGATCCGGGCGCAAGCGTTAGAAGAAAGGAGCGGAAGAAGGCTTGAGCAGGTCCAACAGGCTACATACCCGGCAACTGAAAATCACAGGGACAAGGACAAGGCAGTCTGTGTGAAAGTCACAGCAGTCTCTGTGAAAGTCACATCATGCAACGGCAAGATCGAATCGTCGGACAAACCTCGTTTCAAGCCATCGTGCTCATCGTCGCAGTCCATGATCTCTCACCGCAGCCCTGCCCCAGCACCACGAAGCAAATATCATGATAATCGGCTGCGCAGTCCCGGTCGTGCACCAACAAGTAACCATCACGCTACTCTCACTGCCACTGTGGGTGCAAAGGTTTCCGCTGAACACGAACATACACGAGCCAGGCTGAGGAACTCCATCGACAAGAGCTTGATTGCCTGCCTTCCGGATCTTCACCAAAGTTCTTCTCCTGTTCCAAGGAGGACACACGCTACCAATAATGGAGGCAATGCCTATTTGGCTGAGCATCGAAGAGCCAGGCGGAGAAACTCCATCGACAATGGCTTTACTGGATTGCAACCTGAGCTACACCACAGTCCTTCCTCTGCTCCAAGAAGTCGATGTATTACAAGCAGCGTTCCAAATGCCCCTGTAAGTGCTCAAGATCCTGCTGAGCGCACTCGAGCCAGGCGGAGAAGCTCTATCGACAATGGCTCGATTGCATTTCTTCCCGATCATAACCAAAGTCCTTCTCCTGCTCCAAGAAGTAGACTCGATACCGATGATGAACCCACTGTCGATGTGGGTGCTCGAGTTCCTGGGAAAGGGACACGAGCGAGACGGAAAAGCTCGATCGACATTGACTTCATTACATTTCAGCCTGACCTAGCTGGTCCTTCCCCATCCTCTCGGAAGAATCCTTCCAGTCAATCTGTTCAACCGCAAAACTACTGTCGATCCAAAGGATGAAGAAAGGTACCGTCAATCCATTGTTGTCTCCAACAAAATCACCTCATGGCACCTTGGGGAGGCAGGAACTCCGGTTCAAAACAAAACATGAACTTGTTTTCGTGCACAAACCGTGAGGAATAGGAGAGGAGGATTATGGATGGCGATGCTAGCGACTTAACCACTGGCAGCGCACACAAACGATGTCTGCTCTCTCTAATAGCTCAACTGTAAAGTAACTACGATTGAGTTTTGTGAGTTTTGTCGGTTGTCGTCCAATAAAGGATGAGAGGTTAGCCTTCGTTAAAGGCTGTCAAACCAAAAGTAATGTCGCCGTGTGTGATTATCTTCCTAATTTTGTGTTTGGTTTTTACAGTTAATCAGTGCAATCGGCGGAGTATCCGGTTGTCTTCCTAATTCGTTTTTGTTTGTTTTTACAGTCCTTAAACCCAGAGTCATCGGAGTCTGGTCCCATCGTTAATCGTTCCATGCTTAAGCCTTGGATCCCCAGAAACGAACGGGAGAGTTTCGCTTGGCTGGATCCATTCGAACATCCGCATGTCCAAACAAGAGGTAGTTTCCGAAAAAGGTGCATCCAACGCAGGCAAATGCCAAAATACTAATGATGGGATACGCGCCGACTTCACCACTCCAAGTCTTCAAACAAACATCCTTGTAGGAGCCACGGACAGGCATTGGCTGCTTGACGAAGTCAGACTTGCAGCGGACAGCACTAAAACAAATGAATGTGTGAGTCATTCAATGCATTTGAAGAATCGCAGAGGTACAATCGTGAGCCACAAGAAGGTGGCGAGTACGGAGTTGGAGTGCAGGAGCAGTGGTACGCCGCGTCATACTCAAGTACGCGAGGAAGGATGGCGAGAAGGGGCGGGGCATTGAGGCTTCAGGTGCTCGAGTATTATGAGTCGATTTCATGCACTGGTCCAAGCTCCTGATAATGTCGTTCACGGTTCCACTATGATCAACTTCTTCGTCGGAGTCGGCACTGTTGCCATCTAATCATTCCAGACAAACTACAAACCAACGCACACGTCGACCTTTCACATACTCAAGAGGGAACTCACCGAGGGAAGTGGTTGGCAGCTTTGCGGGCGATGGCAAACATGGTTGATGATTGAGGAGTATCGAATACCTGTAAAGTATGATCACGATGCAATAGGAGTACAAATGTAAGTCGATGGAGGACGTTAATACAAATACTCCTGCAATCTACGAGCTAGGTCTACGTAAGAGGATATGAAAATGCGGTCGATGCACACGATTTTCGCCTTGCGACGTCACAACGTCGACTGGGAATCGGCGAATCTGCAACGCATGATATGTGATACGTTCCTCGTAGGAAGTTCACAGTAAAAGCAGTACCTGGTACAAGAGTTCATCTAACCTCGTACTCCAGTACCGTACTCCTACCAGTGGTACGCATATGCATACTCGGAGTATCATACATTTTTGTTTATCGGACCAGGATGCAGTAAATTATCCGTGGAAAGTGCCACGTCCTTGAAATACGTATTATACTGCAGCCTGCATCGTCGACGGTTCTGAGAACTGTCACAAGTTTCACTATTGCCCATTTTCAAGCTATACACTACTGCGAGCATACAGTAGAATACTCTACTAGAGTACGAGTGACCCTCCTCCCTCCACTCGTCGATGAAAAACATGTGAACATGTGGTTTCGATTAGAATGCAAGGAAATGACGTCAATCATGATGTCACAGTACTGACTCTTTCACGTATGACTACTACATAACTACGGTCTTACAGTACTCCAGTAAGACAGTAATATATGGAGAGGATGCTGATTGGTACGGCTTGACATACATACTGGAGTATGACATGGCTCCAGCGTACCGAGTACTGGTTTTTACGTGGTGGCTTTGTTCGCACTTAACTTGAGGGAAAGCTAAGCAATGTCATCGTATATAACTACTCTAAAACATCAATCTACCGGTATTAGTTTTCTTCTTCCTGAGTCTGACCAGCCTTGGGCGTGAAGACCATGAACTTGGGTGGACCGGCGGCTGGTGTTGTTGGTGCAGCTGTGGAATGAGCGCGTGGTGGCAGCATTATTCCGGTTGGCAAACCAGCTAACGGTATTGGTGCCACTGGCTGCCTTCGAAGTGATGAAATGGATCGAGGAGGAGGTGCCATCATGGCCGCTAGTGGGTCAGGCGGAGCTTCGTTGTTTGCTTCTTCTTTCGTCACTTCCTGCGCTGGTGTTGTTGCCATCGGCGGCGGCCCTATAGGCTTAGCAAGAGCTGCAGGATCCTCTCCGGGAAAGACCCATACTTTCTTATCCTCGTCGTAGTAGGCTTCCATCCCGCCACCCAAGTCAGCTGTTGTTGCGTTAGGATTCAGCCATTTTGTCATCTGGTCGCGGAAGCCACCCAGCCCCCAAGCGCGTTTCTGGGCAGACGTGGGTTCTTTCCCGGACGTTTTGCCGCGCGTTGCAGCTCTGCGGGCGCGGAGCTGGGCGCCTTGACAAGATTCTTTTGTTTCTGTGGGCTTCGAGATTCGAGGCCCTTCTTGGGAGGCAAGGAGGACGCGGGTGCCTCTGGCTTCGCTTCTTGCGTGGAAGAAGTTGGAATTGGCGGAGGTGCTGAAATAGGATCACTGAGCGCAGTGGTTAGCGCGGTTCCTGCACTCTCGTCCACGCCAAATTTGATTTGTGCACCACTGTCTTGCGGTGCAAAAGGCGGGACAGGCACTTTTGGGGGTCCCTCTGCGTTGGCAGGCCTGGTGGCGATGGTCTCACCTCCGACACCAGCCTCTATTGTACTCGGTTGTTGAGAACCAATCGATCCTGGAAACATCGCGGGAGGGTCATGTGCCGCTGTTGCACGACGAACAGAGGCCACATGCGGTCCAGAACTTGAAGAATTAACGGAACTGGGAAACAAACCAATCGGAGTAATTGCCGACCTCGAGGACGGAGCGGAAGGTTCCTTCAACGAACGAGAACCAGACAGCGCAGGTTTGGACACCGCGAGTCGCTGTCTGTTAGTGGTCCTTCTGGCATCATTCGTTGTCGTGTGCTCGGTCGCTGAGCGTTGGGTAGTAGGCGTGGGCTCTTCGCCGTCAAGACCGTGCGACGTCGTTGAGAGGAAACTGAGACTGGCATCCGCACTATTTGCAGGCATCGTGATTATGGATTTGGTGGGAGTATTCTCCATGGATACAAGGTCTTCGGTCTGAGATCCGACGCCGTGAGTACGCGTTTGAAACGTCAGCCTTTCATCGAATTCGTTTATGAAACGCAGCAGCCCGCTCGCGTCGGCAAGTTCCCAGACCGTCGGAGCACTCTTCCTTAAGAGACTTTCATCATTGTAGCCCGTACCCAGTCCCATGCATTGTCGAATACTCTTGACGTACTTCACGGCTTCGTCGTTACAGCCCAGGTCGGCAAGGATCATCGCGTAAGCAAGCTTGAACCCCTGGAGACTATTGATAACAGCCTCTGGATTTCCTCTCCGCTTTGCCCATTCGTAAGCTTCCGATCTGCAGAATGCGGCAATGCCTGCATCGGTCATCAATGCCGCATCCAATGGGACCAAATGATCGCATCCCACCAACGACATTCTTGACGATGGATGGACAATCGATGCCACGGGACATCCGCATACCATATAGCAACAGTGAGCGGCATGGACGTCGCCCAGCTCGAGCAAACGGTCGCCAAGCGAAAGAACAATTCTATCCCAACCAAGGATACGGTTGCTAACAATCGCACAAAGGTGCTGCTTCCAAGTTCGGCGCAGCTTTTCTGTGGAGTCGCTCCACACAGTAGGCACAAGGCCTGACATTTCCAAAGCGCTGTCGGGTGGCGGCTCCAGTTGGCCTGAAAACAACAATGCAAGAGTGTAAAGAGGTGAACCACTTGACGCAATCTCCTCAGCAAACTGCTTGGTGGCATGCTGAAATGTGGATCTGTCACACATACTGGCGATAAGCAATGCCATTGCAAACTGTTGGCTTGCAATAGCCTCCTGAACAGCTTCCTCCCGCTTACCATGGAGCAACAAGCTCTCAATACTGTGGAGCGATGCCCGATTGCTCGCAATATCAGTCCCCGACGTGTTATGATACCTATCACCAGAGTCGTCATGTGAAGATTCGGCTTGCAACAGAAGTTGGATAATCGACGACTCAGGACTCGATACGTCAGTCACGCCCTCGTCGCTTCGAAGGCGGCCCTCTGATCGAGAAGCAATTTGAATGAGACTCCAGAGAAACTCCGACGTCCTTTCAATCGCATTTGCTTCTATGTACGATTCCACGGCAGTGCTGTCAGCGTCATTCAAGGCACCAACAATTCCAAATCTACGCTTCCTCGTCTCGGCTATGATGACAGGATGAGAAGGCACCAAGTCAGAGACACCGTGCATTTCCACCGTCCGTGGACGCGACGATGCTCTGAAGACGCACAATCTCCCGCCGAAGCCAAAGGATGCGAAGGCACGGGGAGAGCCGATTTTCAATCCAGCGTTGTTCGTTATCCCCCCCGATGTGCTACGTGGGCGTTCCCAAGTGGTTCTGTTGTCGATTTCGTTGACGAAGTAAGTACCACCGCCATTGGGATCTTCCACTGCAATCCAGCCCTTTGGCAAAGGTGGCAAACTATCATGAGATACAACTGTCTCAACTTCGCGAGGCGTGGTCGTCGTCGGAGGAAAATCCAGGGACTTAGGGATACGAACCGGTCGTTTCCATGTAGTGGATCCGCTCGCCTCGTTAAAGTAGTAGTGTTTGCCCGATGGAATATCCACAAGGTCGACCCAACCTTCAAGAAGTTCACCTTCGGCATTCAATACAACGCCAGCATCGCCTGCAGTGTCGTTAATCGCTGCGCCTTCCTCGTAACACGGGCTCTCCTCCACGGCGATGCTCTCGCTTTCAGAATTCACCTCCACGAGAGTCGCTGCAGTAGTTTCCGCAGACGAATGTGCAAGTCTTTCCGATTGCGCAATATCTTCGATCACACTGGGATAGAAAGCTTGGTCGGAGGGATACCTTTCAACCTCCACCCAACCATCGCGCAGGCCTGAGTACGTGCCAGCGTCTTCGCACGAAGCACTAATTGAAACGTCGTCAGGAGCAGGTCCGCTCAGTAGCACATTTTCCGATGCCGCAACGGTAACATGCTCTTCTTCCACAGGCACCTCCCACAAAGTAATATTGCGTTCCACGTTGAAATAATATGGATCTCCAGTAGTGGGATCCAGTAATGCAACCCAACCTGGAGGGAGGACCAACGAAGCGCTTGACGTCGCACCATGATCCTGAGGCTTGACATTTTGAACGTCCTCAACTGGGAGCTCTGAAATTTCCTGTCCAGGAAGGAGACGGACAGCGGAAGGTATAACGATAGGTCTCTCCCAAGACGTTTCATTTGTAGCCTCGCAGAAGTAGTACGGCAATCCCGATGCAGGATCGACCACCTCAACCCATCCTTCAGCCAGAATGACTTCAGAATCGACGAACTGAGAAATGTCAGTCTCCAATGAAGGGTTAACCGGGGTACCCGAAGCACCAGCATCGGACACGCGCATGTCGAGTAGTTCCAACCCTGTTTCTGGAAGATCGACCAATCCCTCAGTAGTGACTCCTTCAGACACAGGCATCGCAGATGGTTCCGGTTGCGACTCGGTTTCGCGAAAGTGGGCATGTTTCTCATAACCTCTTCCTTCAGACGACTTTTCGCCATGATCTTGAGGTTTTTCATTTTGAACTTCGTCAATGGGGGGCTCTGAAACTTCGTGTCCAGGAAGGAGACGGACAGCGGAAGGTATAACGATAGGTCTCTCCCAAGACGTTTCATTTGTAGCCTCGCAGAAGTAGTACGGCAATCCCGATGCAGGATCGACCACCTCAACCCATCCTTTAGGCAGAATGACATCAGAATCGACGAACTGAGAAATGTCAGTCTCCAATGAAGGGTTAACCGGGGTACCCGAAGCACCAGCATCGGACATGCGTATGTCGAGTGGTTCCAACCCTGTTTCTTGAAGATCGACCAATCCCTCAATATTGACTCCTTCACACACAGGCATCGCAGATGGTTCGGGTTCCGACTCGGTTTCGCGAAAGTGGGCATCGTTCTCAAAACCTCGTCCTTCAGAAGACGTTTCACCATGATCTTGAGGCTCGTCATTTTGAACTTCGTCAATGGGGTGGTCTGAAACTTCATGTCCAGGTTTCTCCCAAGACGTTTCATTTGTAGCCTCGCAGAAGTAGTACGGCAATCCCGATGCAGGATCGACCACCTCAACCCATCCTTCAGGCAGAATGACATCAGAATCGACGAACTGAGAAATGTCAGTCTCCAATGAAGGATTAACCGGGGTACCCGAAGCAACCGCATCGGACATGCGCAGGTCGAGTAGTTCCAACCCTGTTTCTGGAAGTTCGATCAATCCCTCAGTAGTGACTCCTTCAGACACTGGCATCGCAGATGGTTCGGGTTCCGACTCGGCTTCGCGAAAGTGCGCATGTTTCTCATAACCTCTTCCTTCAGACTCGTGACCTTCGGACGGCGCTAAATCAGTTTCTTCCAAAAATTGAAGGTCAGTTGATGGCATAATTTCAGGGTTCTCTGACGTTATGTCATTTCGAATGTGCAAAGGATGATCCCAGGATGATTCACTGGTTACTACATTGAAAAAAAAGCGATTTCCAGTGGTTGGGTCCACAGATGCAACCCAGTCCAATGGGAGAACTGGTTCGTCATGCACCTCAATCTGTAATTCAGGATTCTCATAGCCGGCTCGATCGTTCTGTGCCCCTGTATAGACTGCCGCTGTCGAGGCGTTCATGGGGAGCGCAGATACCTCGTGAGCCGCAATTGTAACTCCTTGAGGCACCTCGATACATTCGGCAAAGTCACCCACAAGAGAAGCTGCAGAAGGGACCAAGTCATCAGAGGGTAAGCGTTCGCTTGCAATCGCATATTCAGGTCCTCCTGCGTTCTCGGCGACTTGATGTTCCTCTGTACAGATTTCATGCACAAGTGTAGCTTTTGGAGGGACAAAGCCATCAATTGGAACTTGTTCATCTGCTACAGTAGAGTCAAGCGGTCCCACCGTTTGTTCAATGAAATCGTCTTCATGCGGGCGCTCCCACGACGTCTCTCCAGTCACAGCTCGATAGTAGTAGACACTACCGCTTGCTGGGTCCACAAGCTCTATCCACTCGCTTTGCTTCAAATCGGCGGTCGAATCGAGTGCACCGTCACCGTCATCATTGACAATTACATCATTTTTGCTTCCATCTGGCACGCCATCTTCGCTACTATCTTCAACGATACCTTGTTCGTCGATGCACGAACTGTCACCGTCGATATTGTGTTCCTGCATGACGCCAGCGCCAGGTCGTTCCCAAGAGGATTCCAGGGTTTCTGGGTTGAAAAAATACGACTGACCTGTGTTCGGGTCGGTCTCTTCAACCCAAGGATTCGGCAACGCAGGCTTTACCATGTCGCCATTTTGCAACGACCGCGTACCAGGTGTTGTGAGGTTGTCGGATATTTGGCCCAAAGTAAAACTTAGTTCATCGACGAGGACGTTGTTTTCTCCAAAAGAAGGCGCAGAAACTTGCTCATCTGAATGTATTCTCTCGGCAGGAGGCACATCCAAGTTAGGTAGCTCGATGGAAAGTGTGGGTGAATGCACCGTATCCCTACGGACAATTTCTTGTTCCAGATTTGCATGCAAGGCACCATTCCCATCAAGACAATTAGTACTATCTTCTCCAACTTCAACAGTTTCTGAAAGCACAAGATTCGATGTTGTACTTTCTGGCTCGGCTTCCAGCCTATCTTTTGAGGTAAATTCGGGTGCTGTTTCAGATTCGCGAACTGTTTCAGCGAGATCTCTTGTCGCCGGCAGTATCAGGCCCTCCGCCAGCAACACATCACGTGGAGCATCCCAAGACGTTTCGCCAGTTTCACCATTGAAATAGAACCTCACTCCACTACTGGGGTCTACACCACTTGCCCACCCGCTTGGCAACTGATTCGAGAGGTGAGGGACACCGACGTCTTCTTCTTCTGCTATCTCAGTTTCAGGGTCGTTTCTTGACGAACCGCCAAGAACAGCGGTATCTTCATTGAGAACATGAGGGGTTTCGTTTTCATCAAGCGACAACCTGTCTTTTTCAGATTCGGCTTTGTTCAATTGCAATTGCTCCTCGAGCCAAACGCCAGAAGACGGCCTGTCCCAAGTGGTCTCGTTTGTCAACGAACAGAAATAATACGGAAGACCACTCGTTGCATCAAGTAACTCTGTCCAGCCCTCGGGAAGAGTGGTGCCATCGGGTTCCATCAACTCGCTGACAGGGGTGCCCACCATTCCTGTTTCACTGCGCACTTCGCACACCTCCGCTATTCCTCGACCATGACGCGCACTCTCAGAGGCTTCAATTGATCGCATACCCGAACTAACACCCTTCGTCGACGCCTTGCGATAGGGGTGATCGCCAGAAGGCGCATCAGGTTCAGACACCGTTCCATTGAAACCTTTGGAAGGGGGGCCTTCCAAGGGTAATTCAATTGCCGATTGGGGCTCGGCAATCACCAAAGTTTCGGACAGCACAGTACACTCTTCCGCTCTTTGCTCGCTCGCCTCGAGCGATTCCTCACCCTTTGAATCTGTTTCTTCATCATCCTCGTCCGAGGCCAACATTCCTTCGTCGGAAGGATATACCGAGTCCTGCGCGGTACCAAGGCGAGCGGAGTCGTCTACTTTCGAAAATTGTGATTTGGTAATGGGCTTGATCCACGATGCCTGTACTGTGGCTGGATCATAGTAGTAGGTATCCCGATTGTCGGATCAGTTATCTCATTCCCATCCTCGGATAACGGTGGCTGGTCGTCAACATCTACTGACTCGCCCAAGATCGCCTCGCACTTGCCTGGTGCAACACTGATTAAATCCTCGGGTGGTGCACTCGGTTGGTCCACAACATCAACTTCGTTCCGAACAATGTCATGCCTAAACGGTCTATTCCAGGTTGTCTCCAGCGTCAATGAATTGTAGAAGTAGATTTTTCCAGTCGCCGGATCATGCTGCGAACTCCAACCCTCGGGCAGCGTCTCGTCATTCTGTGGATCGGCCCCTTGTGGTTCAACCTCCACAACGCCCGAGTCTGTATTGTCAAGGCGTGCATCTTCAGTAGTTCCCAACTCGTGCCGACGGTTGAGGCCTTCCATTGGCATACTGGCGCCTGCATCGGGAACAGACGCGCTAACGTTGTACGCGCTCTCTTTCGACGATGCCTCGCCAGAGGATGCATTGTCGCACGTCATATTTTCGGTTGTCGGTTCCAACTGCCCGGTCTCTTCTTTAGAAGAGGCAAAGTCTCGTTTCAGCTCGCCTGGGTCAGCAACATGCATGTCCAGATCAGAGTTGCCACCGTCAGGAACAACTTCGCCAGGTGGTTCATCACCACTTTCCAGAGGGGGGAGAAGAAAGGCTTTGACCGCATCTGCAGCTTCATCCCCTCCGACATCACTAGCTGCTCCAACCTCGGCGACGAGCCCGGGATCACTCAAAGCGCCAACATCTCCCACACCCTTTGATATTGCAGTACTCGGTACCTCTTGAGCATCAAGTCGAGGATCGGGGAGCTCCGAGACTTCGGCATGGTCATATCTCAAATAATGAGCCGCCACGTGAGGATTCAACGCTGAGACGGGTTGTGATGGAGCAGAGGGTACTTCCGGAAGGATTTCGAGCTCCTGTACAGCAAGCGATGGAACACTAATGGCTGCTGACTCTAGAGTGTCTGCGGAGGATTCTTCACGCAGAGCATGAGCTTCCTCAGGCTCAATCCCCGACGCCAACAACCGCGCTGCTTTTGTCGGCTCTATTGCAGCTTCTTGGATAAACAATGTTGCTTTTGTTTCATGCTTCGTTTCTTGATGCGACAATTCCTGGTTGGACAAAGGCGCCATCGGTTGACGCGAGGGCTCTTGTCCTGAAGTTGGCGAAACGTCGAATTTCTCAGAATCAACAGGAGTCGGACGCTTGATAACTGGCCTTGAGAATGGAAGCTTTTTGGCAGGAGTTGGCAATTTGAAGGCTCCAAATTTGCTGCTCGCCCCAGGGGATGTTCGAGGTGACGGTAATTTCGGTCGAGGTAGAACGACAGGTGTACGCCGAACCACAGGAAAATTCAATGTTCTGTTGGAAGTTGCAGACATGGGTGATGATGGTGGAGTCAAGCGGGATACCGGGTTTGGCCGAGGTGGTGGGAATGCAGAACTGGCGGGAGATGAACGAGGCTGAGAGGGAGCGTTCGACGGCGGTTCCTTAGGCGGCTGAGTTTTAGCCACCGGAGGAGGAGGTTGAGAGGCCGGAACACCAGCCTCGACAGTGAAGAGTTGAGGTGCAATACGGCTTGAGTCAGAACGTGGTGGTAGCTGAGGTGGCGCTAAAGCGATGTGCGATGCAACAGGTGGTTGTTGGATTGTCAAAACTGGGGTCGAATCAATGTGCTCAATGCAAGGCGCACTTGTAACGGGCACCGGCGCTGAGGCAGCAAAGAACTGAGCGGCGATTGGAGGAGGACCAGACACATGTCCCATGGGGGTTGTTGTCGAAGGCGACGTGTGAAATGACAGCTGTGGGGAAACTCGAATCGGAGGCTCAAAATAGTGCGATGAGACCTTTGTCGAAGTGGGTGGAGGTTGGTTCGCAGAAAACTCAGGCATCGGTGGGTGATTCTGCGGAAACGGAGGTGGTGGGTAGTGAACGTTCCGCTGTGGAGCAAGTGCTGGAGAGTCCGTGCCGAAGAACGCTTCGGCTGGACTCGGCGGTCGCTGTCTCATGCTTTGTTGTGGAACTCCTCTGGTAGAGTCGGCGACCGATGTCGAGTGACGAGTTGGTTGGTCAATAAGCTGTGATTGCGGCGTGAGGATCGGCACATGCAAGGAGGGTGATATCCTCAAAGTTGCAGGAGGTGGCTTGTGGTGAGTTTCGGGTGTTTCTAGCATCGAAGTCTCAGGCACTACATTCGACCTCGGTTGGGTTTGAGGGTTAGGTTGGTGAGCGTAGGCTTGATTTGTGAGCGGAGGATGAATTGGAGGCGGCGCAGCAGCTGCAGCAAGTTGAGACGCAGCTTTCTGTCCTTGAGCTGCAAGCTGCTTCGCCGCAGCTCCTCCTCTCGAGAAAATGGTTGACGCTGTGGATGCGAAGATGTTGACAGCAGTGGACATCGCACCAACGTCTTCGTCGCCTTCATCATCATCGTAGTCATTGTCACCACCATACCGATACGACTGACCAGGTTGCTGCTGCTGCTGCTGCTGCGGTTGCTGAGTGGGAGGAGGAGGCGGAGGCTGAAACGAAGGCGGCAAAGGTGGCTGATTCTGATTCTGATGAAACCGTGACTGCGAAACTGACGAGTATTGATTGAGTTGTCGCTGTGTTTGTTGTTGTTGTTGTTGTTGTTGCAGCTCCGCCTGTCGGACCCGTTCGTCCTCACGAGCCAATGCGTCGCCCCACATAACTAATTCCGATTTGTTGTTGCGGCGTATCACCGATGTACAGTAGCACAACAAGTACTCGGAGAATGATATCAGATGTCCGACGACAAATGACAAAAGGTTGGTACCAGGTAACGATCAAGCAGCACCAGGTATTGTACGA
>JAKSYS010000407.1:0-55206 GCA_022925895.1 Fragilaria crotonensis
GTACATCTTCTTCGCCGGCTGGTTTGAATCTTCCTCCTACAAATGCCAGTGGAACAACCCACCGTACAACATTCCGGCAACTTGATACAATTTGCTTGGATTCCCCAAGTGGCCGGTTGAGGGTTATTGAGGACCTCACTTCCCATCATATGAAGGAGACAGAGAATGGCAGAGGACACGTGGCTATGTAAGGCAATTGACTTGTGTTGCTTGTTCCTTTGATCTTCGCGTGTATTGGTGTTGCTCACGAATGTATTCCTTCTGTCGTTTCTTTGTTGGCTGCTGTTAGATGACCATGGCAACCTAGGTTTCAAACAACCTTCTTGTCCTCCAGTCTTGCATCCATAATATATGGTTGCACCTCCAACCCCAACATTTGTCATGTGATTTACTAGCTAGATACTGTGCTACAGGCAGCTCATTGTTCATTCTCAACAAAATCCTCGGGCTGTATTATTCTATGCGGCAGCCTCACAGTATGAGGCCTCGGCAACTTAGATTCTCCTACTAGTACACGTACTAATAACCTCCCAATAGCTAACCCAACATTGTAGATGGGTCACAGAGTCATCTGCATTGAGATGGAGACCCTCAATTCACCTGATTGATGATGGATTGAAAAAGAAACGTGAGGGGCTGATTTTGTGCTGGAGGATTATATTCTTAGCCATGTAGATTTTTCTACACCCATTCACTTTTTATACTGTACCGTATTGTGAGGTTTCTGCTATAGACGGCTGCAGGAGGCCAGTATACTTGTAGTAGAGGGGAATGAGTGTCCCCTCCATCACGACCCCTTTTCACGGGGTTGTATTGACAGTGGAATAAAAACGGACTACTATCACAGTAAACGCGGAAATCATCTTGGAAATGGGGTATGCAGAATGCAGAGTCGATATCGCGACAAATGGCTCTCTGATGAAACATATTTTCGAGCCATGAAGGCTCAGTTTCCTTCTCTTGAGTCCCTTGGGTTTGATAGAGATGTCATGAACAGAGCAATTTCAAAAGGAGGCGGTATAATTCTTGATGATTTTACGGTATCGAATACAACTGGCCTATTTCGACGTCAAGCAAGGGGTCTCTGTCGCTTCAGCAATGAAAAAAGGAACATTTGGGGCTACTATATCACAACACCAGGAGGTTTAGTTGAGCGTCCACCAGATGGAAAGACAAATTTCTTGTCGTTGCTGCAAGACGAGAGCATTAACGATCGATACAGCGTTGCGCGCGGCATGCCGGAAATTGTGGACTTGACGACGCAAATTTCTCAGCAATCAACTATCAAACAAAAGTTCAAGCCCAACTTCAAGCAGAGGACAAAGCAAAGAAGATTAAAAACGGCCCTGCATCATCCATGATTGTTGTACAGACGTATTGGGACAGTCCGGAAGCAAAAAAACTCTTTCTTGGAAGTGTGAGTGACAATCGCAATGTTGTCGAAGTCCTGCAGCAGAGGATTGAGCGGCTTCAACAAGTCAATCGAACAGTCGAAGGATGGCGAGACCTTGTAGATAAGCATGATAAAGACAATCTCTGTTCTGCTTATGATATCTTCATAATTAGACAGAGATCGTCAATCTTTGCTTGGCCTACACGATGGCACTGGAGGAGATGAATTCGGCACGATGGGTCGAAGATTGTTGCATGCAAGCAATCTTCGATAGCAGCAAGATGGGTATTGAAGCTGCTGGCACTAATGAACGTACTGTTGCAGGTTGGAATATACTATTGAGGGCGAATCGTGAGCGCTTTCCGCATCCGAACCCAAACATTCACAAGGCAAAGAAACCTCTTCCAGATTTATTGAATACTTTCAAGACGAGATAACCGTTCCGTGGCATCACTACTGTATTGAAAACCTCGCTGATCTCACAATTGAGTTCGCACGAAACGAGCTGGTGTCAAAGATTATCCCCGCCGCGTTCGAAGCAAGCAATAACATGATGAGTGGCGAGCAAGACAAACAACAAGAAGTCCGACAATGTGACGAACGCGATGAAGACGATAACGACAACAAGCAGGAGACAGGTGACAGCAATAAGCACAGATTACAAAGAATTAGAGCCGACTGTCCACTGGGTGTTTACATAGACTCTCCAATATCCTTATCTACAACTTGGCGTTGGCTTCGTCGACTTGGATTCTCGTACGACTCTCGGAAGAAAACATTCTTTGTTGACGGCCACGAACGACCCAACGTTGTCTTCCACAGGAACCAGTTCTGCAAGGACTACCTATCAAAGCTCGAACCGAGATGCCATCGCTGGATCCAAGTAACAAAAGAGACTGTCGAACGATGGAAACATGAGAGATTGCCTTCGAATATGAACGCCAACGCCAAAGGATACTCTTACCTCTCGGACGATGGCATTGAGATGGTGGAATTTCACGTCGATGATCACGACTTCCTTCATGACGTCGCAAAGGAAATGGGGTGCGGTTTGATGGGAGGGAACTTGAGTGTGAGCCCGAATCACCATCGAAACCACTAATGATTTTCGGTCAGGATGAGAGTGTCTTCAATCAGTACTTGCTTGGCAACCGCCAATGGGTAGGACCCAAGGGACAGCGGGCGCTTCTTCAAAGACAGATGGTTTGGGATTAATGTTGTCGGCCTTTCAATCACGTGAGACAGGGTTCGGTCTAAAACTAAGCAGCATACAACTCAGTGAGATAAACGAGAGTCGTCGCAACAAGAATTACGTTGATGTTGACGCAGCAATCGCAATCCATGGACAAGCAATGAAGAAAGACTTGAGGGACTCACCTTTTGTTATCTACTTTGAGCTCAGAGCAAATAATGAAGGATACTGGACATACAATCACATGTCCATTCAGTTCGAAGATTGTGTCGATTGTCTCATGGTTGTCTTTCCACACTTCAATTTTGCATTCCTTTTTGATCATTCGCAAGGACACGCTAAGAAACTCTCTAATGTATTAGATGCGCACAGTATGAATAAGAGCTACGGTGGCTTGAGCGCAGCCGAACATGCATGAGTCAATTATGAAACAGCATGACGGGTATTTTGGGATGCATTCACGTACCTTAGAAGTTGGCGACACTCAGACTTTTACATTTTCATCGGTCGACGACGGGCCATTTTGGATGGATCATGCAGAGAGAGAACTCAACCGTCATGACCGAATCCTTCCTTCTCCTAGAGCTTGCACCATTTGACGTCCTGAATGATCGACAAAATTATCGCCTTGTACTAGAATTGCAAGAGCACGCAAGAAACAAGGGAATAGAAACAAAAGTGCTGAGAATAAGAGAGAAGAAAGGTTGGGAGGGTCAGCCAAAAGGTCTCTTACAAGTTCTTTGGGAAAGGGGTTGGATCAATGAGGCACAGCATGACAAGTGTACTATGGATGTCGCAACGGATGGCGATGGTGAAGCATTGGAAGGTGCGGAGGACTGGAGTTTAAGTACCTCATGGCCAGTTGTCTTGATTTTGCTGAAGAAATGACTGCATTGCAGCATGTTGGCAGTCAACTTGGCGTTTCAGTCATCATCACGCCAAAATTTCATGCCGAATTGGCAGGGGAAGGAGTTGAATACAGTTGGGGTGTCGCAAAGGGAATCTACAGAAGAAAGCCCTGAACTCTAAGAAAGCAAGGACGCTTTCAAAAGGTTAGTAAGTGATGTGACAAGCAGGGAAGTCCTCACAATTGAGACAGTCCGCAAGCTTTCAAGGCGAGCACGAGCATACATCTGTGCATATTATTCATTGTAGGAGAGTCAAAAGAAGGGAGATGACACAATAAAACTCACGCTTCCGCTTATCGAACGCCTTGTCAAGGCGTTCAAAACACACCGGGCAGCAATCGACTTTGATGCGGGCTTTGTTTACGGCTTTGTGCCGAACCTGAAGGATGGTGTCATCGTTATCGATGAGTAAATGTCGATCAAAAAGAAAGTGCGAGCGTCGATTGCAGATTAACTCCAAGAATTTTGGCATCAACTAAATCTTTAACATACTGAGCCTACATGCCCCTACTATATGTAGGTCCAGGATGAAACCAGCCATACGTAGTTTAGTCTAATCTGTGGACGGTCGTCTGCACATGCGATGCATGTACAGTACCTGGTACTAGTATGTTGTGTAACTGCTTACTCACAGCCTTGGCCTTCTGCAGTCTACGCATTAAAAAACCAGCCACATACAAGAATTGTCTCATGGGTCATGGGCAGGGTGTGCTAGCCAGTAAGTCCGCCAGTAGGTTTGACTACTAAAGTAGCCTACTAAAGCTAACTTTACTTGGATAACTAACGCACCTTATCCTTAGTAACAAGGTCAACTTACTAACAAACCTACTATTTTACTGTTGTGTTTTGTACTACTACCAGTCCTACAAACATGTAATGACGTGAGATGTGACAGGTGAACACCTTCATTTCATCCATGTCCATTGTATATTTACAATCAACAGATTGGATGGTGAAGATGAAAATGTGCAAAACCAAATGGTTAGTTTAAGTATACCCTGCGTCAGAACTAATAGTGGGGAGGGGATTGTTCATTAAATTGCACAAACATCAATGGGCAGTGTGCAGAAAAATGACTAGAGAGTGTCATTCCAATTGAGACATATGATCACGCCCTATAACACCATTCTTTGCATCTCTAAGCCAGCGCTAAGATGTTGTTTCTAAGTAGGAATCCTGCATCTACAAAAGTGGGGCAGGGAGTGTGGATTGCTTGCTCAAAAGTCAACGCAGGCATGTTTGATTGTATGATGAATGGTGTAAAGCCTCCTGCAAGAAATGCAACGGTAGAGAGCCAGCCATGATGCTGAAATGTGCTTCCAATGCATTTCATGGTGGTTTAAAGAGTGAAGCATTTACATGGATTCTTCCTCAGAGGCAGGCCTTAATTTAATGCTTGTATGCATGCCACCAAGTGCAGTACACCTTGACAATTGGTGCCATCCCTCCTGCACGGACTAATGACATTTTCTATGTTGGCTTACTGAAGCTGTGTAAGGGGTTGCTGTTCAATGAATGGCATGTGTAAACAGCACATGTAGCCTCTCATTTTTGCCTACCTTGAGAGACTTGACATGATGGCATCATTTTCAGTATTGCCACCAGATGAATAGAAAACCTCCAAACCTAACTGCAAAGCAGGGATGCTAAACAAACTTGACCACAAAATAGATTTGCACTAGTTGTACATGCACACCTTCTGACTCTTCAATGAACCAAAATATTGTGAAGTTCAGCTGTAATTGCAAATGAAACAGCAATATAACAGTAAAATCCATGTTTATTACCCTCTATTCAAGCACAAAAAATTTGATACATACTACATACATACCACTCGTATGTCATAAGTGACACATACTCACATTTAGTATGTGATATGCATACGTACAACATACAAGTACCAGTACTGCATGACAGTACGCAGTGCCTGGTACCTATCGCTACAGTACTCCAGTCTCCATTATGTCGCTGTTCCAAAATAGTCAACGGATGCTAAACCATGTCTACTGTTTACTGTTTGGCATATGCATACAGCATATGATACAGCGGTTCAAGGACCAAATGCGAACCCATCCACACTCTTCCTTAGAATATATTGGCAGGGCAGTTTGACGCCGACAATGGTAAACGCCACAATGTGTCGACGACTCTCCAACTTACAATGGGTGTTGTTTCTCCTTTTGCTTGCTTCTTTGCAATCTTCAGTAGTAACGACTGCGGGTGCGACAGTTGGAGGAGCGAAAATGGAATCAGTTGAAACTGAATGCTCCGTCGATGGTACTTGCACCTCGCTCCCAAACAACGACGACAACGCAAACAGTTGCAAGGACATGAACGAAAACTGCGAATTCTGGGCAAAGTCTGGAGAATGTAATGCCAATGCCAATTACATGCTGCGCAATTGCCCAAATGCCTGCGATGTTTGTTCCTTCATGATTTCGGGCGAATTGGATAAAGAGATCACAAAAAGGGCGAAGGAAAAGGAGCGGAAGGAAGAAGCATTGATGGATTTGACCGAAACGCCCTATGGCGTCGCACAAGACATCAAGTCGACCGACGTTAATACCCACATGAAATTGACAGAAATTGTGCAGAATATGACCGACTACATGGAACAAATTGTCTTCAAAGATGAAGGACATGCCAAGGTCAAGAAAGAATGTAAAAATCGGTGAGTATTGAGGAGTCGCACATCACAGCCGCAGAGCCCCAGCTTGTTAAGGACGCACACTTACGATCCTGTTCTCGTTCGCGAATCGATGCACTGGATCGCTTTCGACACTTTGCCAATCCAAATTGCCTCCCGTCCAGCAACAAGAAATGCGCCTTGTGGGCCTACGAGGGCGAGTGTGACGCTGTAAGTACATACTAACGTGCACTCCTAAGTAGGCCAGTATTCTTGCTCACTCTGTCCGCCTTTGCCACAAACCTTCATCTTCTCACACCGGGTGATACATCTACGGTGCAGAATCCTAGCTTTATGACCATTCAATGCGCTCCCTCTTGTCAAACGTGTCATCTGATCGATTTCGACACACGGTGCCCTTACAATGCGTCCGACCCTACAATCCTTAACCCAGGTGATTTGGATAAACTCTTCACTCGTCTCACCACGGACGAATATTACACGGTCACCTATCAAGCAACAATTCATAGCATGCCTAACCCTCCTCCTGCTATCGCATCATCTGACGGTACTGATACTGCCCCCCAAATCAAGGATGGGCCATGGGTCGTCACGTTGGAGAATTTCCTGACCGACGAGGAATGTGACCGATTGATTGAATTGGGTGGCAAACTTGGATATGAAATCTCCAAAGACGTGGGGGCCCAAAAGTTTGACGGAACGTTTGACGGTTATGTCAACGATCGGCGTACGTCAACCAACGCATGGTGCACAAAAGATTGCTTTGCAGATCCGTTGACGCAGGAAGTGTTGCAGAGAATCGAGAATGCGACCGGCATCCCTGATGCCAATTCGGAATACTTGCAATTGCTACGTTACGAAGTTGGACAATTCTATAAGACTCACCATGATTACATTGCCTACCAGAGGATGCGACAGCAAGGAGTTCGAATTTTGACGGTAAGTTGGTTGCGTTGGCTGGTCTCAATCTTGAGGTATTCGCTCATTCATTGAGTTGTTGTGTCGCATTGGTAAAGGTCTTCTTGTATCTTAATGACGTAGAAGCCGGTGGCGGGACCGATTTTCCCCGCCTTGGAATAACCGTTGCACCAAAACGTGGTCGGGTGCTAATATGGCCCTCTGTATTCAACGACGACCCCAACACCATGGATCCTCGCACCGACCATCAAGCTCTGCCAGTAGAAAAAGGAATTAAGTTCGGAGCCAATGCTTGGTTGCATCAACGCGACTTCAAAACTCCGTATGCGAAAACATGCCATTAAAGTGTGACGAACATATGTGTGACTTTTCGGATCATGCCGCAAATTGGGCACGCAGAGCCCGAACCCTTTCCGTAGGTCTGTCAAAAATTTCATTCATGTCCGTGTCAGTAAAGGTTTAGAAACTGATGTTTACCAGCTCGAGATCAGAGGATTAGACTCAACGTATTGACTGCTGACATGGCCATACAAATGGCTGTTCGGCGTGAGCTTCCACTCATAGCCACACATTGTTTGCTTGCTACTACCTCATGTGAAGCACCACCGACCGATGTAGTATATAGTACTCCTAGACTTCGGCTACTTACTGCTACAATCTACAATTCTTCGAGGCGCATCCTGATCGTCTCCAACGATGGGGGCTCGCCCTTAACATTTATGCAAGCGAAGTCCGTGTTTCTAGCGGAGTCCGTTTCGCATACTTGTGCGGTTATTTCCGCCAGTGTACTCCGCAAGGTATCTCCTAGCAACTCGTCCCCACGTCCGAGTTGGATGTCTTGCGTCGCTGCGTCCTTGTCCAGTTGGAAAAGAGTCCCGAGATAGTAGTTATTGTCATAAGGTCCACCAAACAGCTGTCCAGGTCTGATTATTGTATATGAGTAGCCCGACTCGTTTGCGCATTGTTGAACTGCATCTTCTCCAGCGGCCTTGGCATCCAGTACGCCGCAAGCATTGAGAATCGGAAAGGGCATACTATCGCGTCGTTTCACGCCGATCGAACTCAGCATGATAGCTCGCTTTTTGGGAACTTTGGCAACCTTCTGCCACGTTTTAACGATGTACTCGTTCGCCTTGGCATCAATGTTGAACGGGGTGTTGAACCCTTGGTCGTCAAGGGCTTCGATCGCATCTGCCACCGAAAATTTGCTTGCAACCAGAGCTGATAGCACATTCCCCGCAATCCCTTCTTCACCGGTGCGAGACCAAGCTTTGGTTGGGAATGCTGTGGTACCCGTACAAATAACAATGGCGTTGGCACCCTCCAACGCAGATAGCAAATTGCTGCTGACGCCAGGGCCTTTCATCTCGTCCAGCAAATCCACTTCAAAGAGCTTGATATTCGATCTACCATCGAAGAAAGACTTTAAGGACGATGCGTCCCTTGTGATCCCGTTCACGTTGTAGCTATCCGAGAGTCGCAGGGCGACAAGTTTCCCCACATTTCCAGATGCTCCAACGACTGCAACGGTATCACCCGTTTGAAGAGCATTCTTGTCGATATTCTTAGATCCCGCAACCGAAGAGGTCCCCTCCCAGGGCATTTTGGGCAATTGAAAGTCTCCGAACGAATAACATTGCTCGGCCAGGAGGAGAATCAGAAGGATACTTTTCACCATTGTCGTAAATCCTGTTGGTTGCAGTTTGCTGGTAACGCTGTGATATTGGATCCGATATCTGATCGCGGCACTGTCACTTACGTACTCCGACTAGTAGGGGGTACGCTAGTAGGGGGCACGCGTCTTAACGTCTTAAATACTGGAACTCCGGTACAATGTACGACGTATTATATACTCGAGTTCCAGTTACAGTAGTAAGGTACTGTACATGTACACTATGCTCAGAGGTCGTTAGTGTACATACAGTATCACACGTTGTCGGTCAATGGTCAATGGACATATGCATGCACCGTAGTTCAATGCTCGAGTACCGTAATACAGTAGTCCAGGAATTCAATACTACGAGTACTAAAAAGTATGTATAAGGTGCTTTGACCTGTGATAGTTCCGGATTACCAGGTACTGTCGCATTGCTATTAAAACATGTTTATACATGCATATTTCCCATAATGAAATGAGTTGCTTGAATGGACGAGTTCATATGTGTTCTGTGTTACTAGCGTATGTACGTAGTACTATGCATTAGCGAGAGTACGAGTAACAGTAGGAGAGGTATCTTCATATGATACTGATACTGTACTGTACATACAGCTGGTTTTCTGTTCTAAAATCCGGGCGCACGTCCCAGTATTAATTCTACGCTAGACCGATTTCACTGCCAATATGACGTCACGAGGGCGGGACTTTGTCGTGTTGGAAGCAAGGCTTCCACAATGAGATTTTCAAGCCGTCGTTTGCAACATTTCCATTCTAATCTATAGATTTACCTCCTGCAGTCACCTTCCTATGTAACTCAGTGAACCTACTGTTGGTGATAAATCTATAGATACAATGGTTGACAAAGGTAAATATGCTATTTTGACTGATGCCGTCATGCTACTTCGAACAGACATCACGTATGGTCCGAGATTGTCAAATTGCTGGCTTCCTGCATCAACTTGGGCTGAAGCTTTAGGAGATTTGATGTCAATGCGTCCCTTGGCGTCATTGATGTAAGAAGGTTCAATACAGGGATGTCCAAGTCGGCTTCTTTCGGAGAATTGATGCACCGATTTGATGGATCAAACACAACAGGAGTGTTCAGAGTCACATACAAGAACACATTCTATTACTACTTCACAGAGAAATCAAGGCAGATACGGTACCCATGTCCACTTAACAGTGCATGGAACGAAAAAGTAATGGAAGCAGCCGCAAATGTGCTAGTCATTCCAAGCACAAGATCAAGACCCGCTCGACACAATGATAACTACACCTGTCAACACGGAGGCTACAACGGGAGGAAGGATCGGAGACATTGTTGAGCAATCACCGAGCAAACGAGCAAGGATAGGAGATACTGGTGCGGCCGCTGTAATGATTGCTGCTGATGCTTCTAGCTCAAGTTACTGGCCATGTAGCCCAGAGGCATACCGAGTGTTCAAACCACCAAAGAAACATGGGACAACGAATTGCGAGGATGGGAATGATACTGATTTCGATTCTGAAACTCCAATGGAAGCACTTCAGAGAAGGATTGTACTGCTTCAAAGCGTTCATGAGGAAGAAAATAATTGAGGAATGTTGTGCAAGGTAGAGATATCGACAACGTGTGTACCAAAGCTGAGATATGCGCTGTCAGGCAAAGGGCGACGTTTCTTTGTTATGCGTACCGATTGGCTCTTGCAAAATGAATGAATGGACGTGGCAAGACTGTTGCACTGAATCTTGTAAGGTATTGAACACTGTTGGTATGACGCAAGCAACCTTCTATAAAACCATCGCAAATTGGAACATTGTGTTCCGTAATTTTGAATGCTTCCCAAACCCAAACTTGTCTGTTCAGTGGGAAACGACCTCTTCCTCGAGTTCTCGAAGTGTTTCCATGCGCAAAGGAGCAGATTGTTGCATTTGGCGTCGAGAACTTGTCACATCTTTCAATTGAAGCAGTCTATCAATTCGTTCATTCGTCTGTAATCCCAAGGCTGGCTGCGTTGTGGAAACGTGAATCGGTAGTAGACGAAGATACTGCAGAAACGTCAACATTGAGTACAAGTACTACAGCCATTAATCCTACTAGCAATCCTGTCGATGTCGATCAAGATGAGGATGATATTGCGCTATTCCTTCGCGCACATAGACTTAAAAACATGAGCTTCACAACAGCATGGCGCTGGATGCGATTACTCGGATTCAAGTATGATACGAGAAGGAAGAGCTTCTACGTCGATGGCCATGAACGTGAAGATGTTGTCGCACATCGAAATGCATTCTGCAAGAACTACCTTACCGTGCTTGAGCCACGTTGTCGGCGTTGGATTCAGCTTCCACTCAGTGAAGCTGCTACGATCAAGACCTTAGACACAGATTTCGGACATCATTACTATGATATTATATCTGATGAGACTCGGGTTGAGTTTCACGTTGACTATTGGAAGAATTGCATATCAAGAATCAAAAGGGAGAAGAGGCAGCGCGAGATGTTGAAGCAAAACAAGCATACGAGTGTCATCATCAGTCAGGCCCTTGATGATTATTGGTCAAGATGAGTCTGTCTTCGCGCAGTATCTACTGTCCTCCAAACAATGGGTTGGGCCAAAAGGACAAGTGCCACTTCTGCCCAAGTCGGAGGGCGATGGGTATATGCTTTCTGCGTTCGTGTCACGCGAATTCGGCTTTGGCAGGCAGATGACAGAGGATGAGTTACAAAGAGTGAATATGGCAAGGCAAACAGCAGCTCTCGGCGGTGGAAATTACCTCGATACAACAGCTGCGATGGAAATCTTGGGAACAACGAGGAAGCCGATTTTGTTGGAATCCCCCTTCGTAAAATACTTGTTCATCGGAATCAATAATCAGGGTTATTGGAATTCATACCACATGAGTCTTCAGCTTGAGGATGTGGTTGATTGCCTACGAATCCTATATCCAAGCTTCGATTTTGTATTTTTGTTCGATCATTCTCAGGGACACGCTCGCAAACGTGATGGTGCACTCAGTGCGATCAACATGCAAAAGAACTTTGGAGGATCAAAACAGCAGATGAGAGACACAGTCATAATGTCACAAGAGGGTTATCTGGGCACACACTCACCAACCCTGGGCATCGGAGACACACAGTCAATGGTATTCAATACTGACGACTGTGGCCCATGGTATTTGACACCAGAGCAACGTGACTTACAACGTCATGATCGAATAATGGGGAAAAGAAGCAAGCCAATTGAAAAAACAAAGAAGACCCTTCTTGAAGAGCTCAACGAAAAGGGTGTGACGCTCCAACAAAAACGCGGGTACACTAAAGCCGAACTTCAGGAATTGGCAAGAAACAATTCAATCGAAACTCACAAAGAAGTCGACAAAATCCTATCTGGATGGGAAGGAAAATCTAAAGGCATGCTACAAGTTCTGTGGGAAAGAGGACTGATTGATCCAAGTGAGTTAGATAAATACACTGTCGACGGAAAGAAAGACACAATTTCAGGGAAGATTGACTTACGGTATTCCCTACGCCATCTCATCGCAGAGTGTGCTGATTTCAAGGATGAGGAAACGGCACTTCAGTACCTTGGATCTCAGCTGGGCATCACGGTACTTCTAACACCAAAGTTCCATGCCGAATTAGCAGGGAAGGCATTGAATTTTGCTGGGGTCACGCAAAGGCTTTCTACCGACGGGTTCCTGTATCTCAAAAGAGGACGAGAGAATTTCAAACAACTTGTGAGAGATTCAACGTGTTCAATCAAGGAGTTGACCAAAGAAAGGATGGGAAAGTTTGCTTCGAGAGCACGCGCATATATTTGTACTTACCATCATCTTTTGAGAGTCAGCAGAGAATGAGGCAGCAAGGTCGTACCCACAACTTCATCGCCACAAGTATAACAGAAGATCAAGGACTTCTGTACTCCGAAATCCAACGCCTGATGAAATTGTTCAAGTCTCACAGGTGTGCATTGGACTTCGATCGTGGCTTCGTCAACAGTGCACTCAAAGAAGCAAAGACAAGAAACGAGGAGGACGAGGTGTGATCATCATGTCGACAGAGATGGATTTTTATGGTCGCAGGAGACAGCTGCTACTAAAACTTGATAAAGGATATGGAAATAATATGCGTGCATGGTACGAATTGTACACAACCTACGTTCGGACGCTTCAACGAAAAACCAGCTGTACAAACTCAGCAAAAGGAACGATTTTTCAGGTTTCAGATTTCAGTTTTCACTTTTCACACCCTTCGAATTTCTATCTTGATTCTTCCATCGATCAACCTTCGAAGTCAACTCTTTTCTCTCCACGGTTCCCTTACATCAATCAACATGCGATTCATCACCATTGCTTGTTTGCCTGTTGTCGTGGCCTTTGCGGTCTCTCCTCGATCGCCAACAAAGGCAGTGCGAGTCAGAAAGCGGGGAGTGTTTCTTTCTGAGCGGGGACCAGTATTCTCACAATTGACACCACAACTCGAAACCATTCTTAACGATCTTCATGGAAAGGTACTCTCGCCGCTCCAAGAGTTCGCCACAAAAGCAGCACATGAAGCTAAGGAGCGCCAAGATTACTATCGCCATGCCCCGCAAGAAGCCCTGGGATTGGCTACTCTAAGCCCTATACGAATAGTCCGCCTTTCTGTCGTTGCCTTGATTGTCGCGGAGCTTCTCGATTATTATGGTGTCCTGGAAAATCCACTTGTAACAAGGGAGCGTATCGTCAAGGCATTCAAAGAGCATGCCAACGTTCCGAATCTAAAATCGAAGACTAAGAATTGGTGGGATAAGGCCAGGAGCGAAAATGGCATCTTAACGCGCTCCGTTTGGACTGATCCGTCGGCACTGTCCAAGAAAATGGCAACTTGGCAACCCAAACATCAATTTGCAGTTGGCGCATCTGTCGGGTTGATGATTTCACAGTTCTTCTGGTCGGTTGTGGGTAAGGGTTTGAAGCTTGGACTTGTTGTGTACGTCTTCTCGAACTCAACGAACTCGTCAAACGTAAGTCTGGTAAATCTGTGGTCGAGCAGATCGACAGCGAACACGCAGCGCGAGTGCAGAATGCCTTGAATAGAGTTCGGAGTGCCTTTCACCAGGTTTTGGACGATCCAACCTTAATCCGGGAAAATATCGCGGACATAGTAGAGTCAATCGTGCCGAGAGAACGGCTGCCGCCGCAAGGAACCATGGTCGGACTTCTGGCAGGGATTATGGGGGGTGTTGTTATTGTGTAGTATTCGGCTTGAAGAACTATTGCATTTGCATGTGCAGAAAGATGCTAGAATACTTGGTACCGAATCCATCCTTTCTCTAATCCAATTATAATCGAAGGACGAAGTTCTCCTTCTTCGATAAGCGAACAGTTCTGTTGCCACCTGTGAAGATAGGCAGAACGAAGGTGGCCTCATACTAGCATGGAGTATGTTATCCAAAGCCATGAAAGCCCATCAGATGAGTTGTACTACCTTGCCACCTATGCGGTATCTTCGGAAGCCTTTTCACGTCCACTTAGAACATTGGCAGTACTGCGTAGTTTGAGAAAGGCGCGGACGTTGGGTAACACATTATTTTATATCTGGGTGGACCAAAATGTGTGTATATCTTTATACGTGAAACATGATTATATGGTCGAATTATTATGACTTTTTCGAACTAGTCAGTGGTCATATATACATTTCTATATAAAAACATGTTATGTGCTCTGGCGAAACAAGGTAAATTGACGCACATTAACTCTCACAAGTTCGTTGGTGAGCCTTTACGCAGGAAAAACGATCATGACGATGATGTTCTGATGCGGCAAGATCTCAATGATAACATTGTTCATTAATTGCTACGATGATTGCAATTTCAGCTAGCAAGCCACGTAGTCTAAGAAGAACTCGACCGATTGACATCCCGGAGAGTGTTGAGTTTCTACTACCAAGAAACCATTCAGATGTGATCCAAACTCAAAACAACGATGCTCCTGATAAAATGGATTTTCTTCGGGCTTAACATTTCCATGGAGTGTCAACAAGGGATAGATGAGGGCCTGCTGGTGAAATCATTTCCTACGGAGCTCTCCGTATGGTCGCAAATCGAATCGAGCAGGAAAACGCGGGCAATCCAAAAATCTCATGGTGGGGGTTCGGCGATGGACTGTACTGGCCCAACGACGCCATTCAATTCTCTTGTACTTGTTAGATTCAGAGGAAATCCAGATGATGTATCCAGAAGTGACGTTGGCTTCCTAGAAGTCGCCTTCAGGGAAACATATAATGATCTGATATCAACGATTTGCGACGATGAGGATCGACTCGTTGTTCAAGCATCAGCTATACCTCAACAAGAATTCGAGGTCATTCGAAATGGGGGACTCTCTTATAGCATCAAGTTTGCTGTCGATTTAACCTATCGCGGGTGTGATAATAGCACCGCCAGTGCCTTTTCGCCGCCAAAGGGTTTTGACCCATACAGACGGAGGTTACACAACGCTTCTCAGACCAAAACTTCAGGCCTGAAGACGTCAGAGTATCTTGAGACTCATACCATCTTGACTATTGAAGCACTTGAAAAGGAGAAGTATGAGAAGAATCAGAGCGGCAAGGCTGGTAAGGTGGGAACGGAGGGCGGAAAGGGTGGGAAAAAGGGGAACCAAAAGGGAGAGGGTGGAATGAAGAATGGGAAGGGTGGAAAGGAAGCAGGAAAAAGAAAGGGAGGAAGCAGCAAGCAAGGAGCGGGGAATAATGGAATAACGGGGAAGGGAGGAGGTGGGAAGAAAGGAGGTGATGAACGACGCTATTACGGTCTGCAATTGTGACATCAAACCCCAGTTATGACCGCCAACTGAGCGCAAGTTTCAGACTGCTCTCGGGGCGAATCTCCAGGGAAGTATATCACGCAGACGACTTCAAGCGAAGAAGATTGACGTTGTCGATGTTGTGGAACTTGAAGAGTTGCCGTGCGCCAGTGAATTATCGGAATTCAAGACTTACGTCGCTGTAGAATTTGACGGAAATGCTCCATCTTCCGTCGATGACATAATTGCGCTCGAGCAAAGCTTTGTTGAAACCTATAACGGAATAAGTGACTTGCTGTGTGACCCATTCTTCCGGAGAGTAGAACAGCGACAATTGAGCAAGGATCACTTCTCCAAAGCAGTGTCCAGAAATACGTGTTTCGATACGAATAAGCGGAACATGTCGAGGGTGCGAATTTGATTCCAATCTTTTCTTGAGTCAGTCCGAAAGCGATACCAAGAATGACCGTTCACGGCACCTTTCGGGCGCATCTCGCTCTCCTTGTAGCTGCCCTGTTTTTAACCCACCAAGCCAACCGCCGATGGAAGAAGACTTCGCATTGTCCTATGCAAAAGTAATCGACGATCTACGAGAGTAAGGGACAATACAAGAAGAAACGTCCGTGCTCCAAGTGAAGGAGCTGGAGGAGGTTAAATGTCCTGGCAGCCTCAACAATTTTACGTCCGTAGTCGTTGTGGACCATGTGGTCGTTGATTCACCTCTTCCACAACAAGAGCAGCTTGACCTGCAAAATGCCTTCACCTCAGCTTACAACCGTATCAATGCCTGGAACTTCAACTCATGCGATTCTCTCTTCCGCACGGCGGTCAAAGATGTTATTGTGCTCCTTGACGGTCCTTCGAATCTCAACCGCCCATTGCCCAATGGCAAAATTAGGCTAACTTATGTGGTAGACGGTGAATGCCGTGGATGCAAGTCAAGCACAGATTTATTTGATTCTCCCAACTTATCAGCACGTGTTGCAGACACTGGTCGGGCCCTGCAGACGTCAGACGATCAGTGCTTTTGTCCTGCAAACTATGAAGTCAAAAGCGGGCCATCATCTCACGAGTTTCGTCGCAGCTTCGATGCAATAATTGAAGAACTTGCCGCCGCTGGCGTTCTTACCACCGTGGAAGATCCAATAAAAGTGACAGAGGTGAATGAAGCGGCATGCAGCATCTCCGTGAATTCGTTGACCTCGACTGTCTTCGTTGATTTCATTGCAGATACTGCGCTTGTGACGCCTACCGAATTAAACATCGTTTTCAGGGATTCTTACAATGATCTTATTGAAACCTTTTGCGATCCGATATTCCGTAATGTACTAGAAGCACGAGTGTTGGAGGAAAATCTTCCGGTTTCATCCACGGTATCAAGGGTTCGATTCACATTCCATATTGACGGAAGGTGTCGAGGATGTGAGAAAGGCACCAGAATATTCGCTGCAGATGGTCGCGTCTCCAATGACGTGGAACGCTACCTTGCAGAGAATGATCTTTGCTTTTGTGCGACAGGTAACCTGCCCAGAGAAGCAAGGTGCAACTGTAGGCAAGTTTGAAATGCTGTTTGATCAACAAATTTGGAAGCTCAAGGACCTTGGAGAGCTGCAAGGGATACAATCAGTGAAAAATGTGATTGAAGACATCCGTCCAACAATCGCGACTCCAACCTCTCCCGCCGCTCCTGTGTTTCCTTCAGCGGGTCCAGCAGAGCCAGTGTCCCCGGTTGCGTCTGGCTCTCCAGTAGCCATTTCCCGGCCTCCGCCTCCCAGCTCCTCTCCACAAAGCAGCTCAGCTTCAGCAGTGCCAATATCTCCGGTTGCTTCAGTCTCGCCAGTAGCCATCTCCTCTCCGTCTGGCAGCCCAATTTCAGTGTTTCCCCTTGGTACAGCTGCTCCGGCTGCTTCAGAGACTCCAGCAGCGCTGGTGTCCCCTGTTGCTTCTGTCTCTCCAGTAGCCATTTCCCCGTCTTCGACACCCAGCTTCTTCCCATCTGGAAGCTCCTTTCCGTCACCAGGACCTTCGCTATCATCCTCGTCAAAAATAAGTTACACTCCAAGCATTCTCGGCTTCTCGACTGACATCCCGACAACATCACCAACCATCATGCCGACAGATTCTCCAACCTCCTCACCAACAATTTCTCTCTCGGATGACCCCGGCTCCGAGGCTCCAAGCCTCGTTGTTGATGGAGCCCCACCTGTTATGGGCAATGCAGATTCGAGTTCAACACCGAGTCAAAAAGCAAGTGCTTCTCTTCCCAGCAAACCATCAAGTACTTTTGCGCCCAGTCAAAGTACGAGTTTGACAATACCCACTGAAATGCCAAGTTCGTCAATACCAAGCCCAACTCCAAGTTCTGATGTACCCAGTGAAACTCCAAGTTCGTCAATACCAAGTCCAACACCAAATTCTGGCATACCCAGTGAAACGCCAACTTTGTTTATGCCCACTCAAACACCGAGTTCATCAAAGCCTAGCACAATGCCAAATTCATCAGTGCCCAGTGAAATGCCAAATTTGTCACAACCCAGCCAAACACCAAGTTCGTAAATGCACAGTAAAAATATGTTCGTGAAACTCAGCCGATCGCCAATTCTTCAATACCCTGTCAAATGTCAAGTTTGCCAGTAATCACCGATACACCACTTCTTGCGGCTCTTTCAAAGTTGGAAAACGCCTCAAACTCTTGCATAGCATCCATGCCTCCTTATCTGACGGCAGTGCGTCACAATCGTCGCAACGAAACAAAAAGAATCATTGCCAGACGAATTTGTGGCAATCATTGTATGTATTTTACAAATGTCATGTTGGCATATTAGTGCAGTAATCGTATAGGGACAAAGTCGCTGATGGACAAACTCGAAATTCCGAGGTACGAGTGGATCGAAGTCTTGTCGGATCCTTGCTTGATACGAACCGTAGTGGAAGATTCCACCGAGAACGTTGACTAATTGCACCTCGTTCCACAGAAAATCGAAGAGTCGGTAAGAGACAGGCGTGCTGCGACTCTAGGTGCACGTATGCGTGCTCCATGTGGCCACATGTGTTTGACATATAGAGTACATCACAGCGTACGACAACCTTCACTTTTCAAGACTTTAATTGACCGCCGTCCTAATTTTCAGTCCTTCACATGATGAATGCATGTATCGTTTGCTTTATTGTCGAGTACGGAGTACTCGTATGAAAGTACCAGGTACCCTGTGCGATGAACCATGAACACATATGAGCACATGAGGCACAGACAGCTGCAAGCTGCAAGCGCGATGCCCTTTGCTCCGGTTGTTCTTACTCAATTTGTGAGTGCGCGCAAACGGATTCAAGAATTCCACGGCATTCCTACAGTATATTAATACTGCACTGTACGGCTCCAATTAGGCGTAGCTAGCTCGGAGAAGTGGACCGACAACGTGGGCGAAGTTGAGCATCCAACCGAAGTGGACTGGAATACTTGAACTGTTGTACGAGATTTCGGACTCAAAGTACTACTAGTACTCCGTTAACACAACGTACTTCTACTACTTCTGTAGACTTGTAGAGTACAAGTACGATAGTACTTGCGTAATTTGTTGTATCCGCAGAGGCGTCGGCGTCAAGTTTCAAACGGTGGCAAGAATGAGATGAATCCGCAACATCCCAAACAGGCTTCTCGTCATGCACCACTGAATCGTCTTATCATCACACCAAGTCCAAAATTGCATCATTCATAAGCAGCACTTCTAGGCTCATAATATTTTCACCATCCACTTCACAAACACAAAGCGAACGCAATGGACGGAGGTGGCGATTCAGGCAGCGGCTTTGGCATTGATGGTTTACAAACCATGGGCATTGTAAATGCCCTGAAAACGGGTGACATGAGAGTGGACATGGTCATCGCCATGTGTATCCCTTTCCTGTTACGGTACGTCTTTAGTTTAATCGGGAGTATCAATCAACATCTCGAATTAAGACACTGGATAACATGGTGGCAAACACGTCGTCGCAAGCATCAACGATTCATCACGTACAAGTCAACACAAACCTGGTATGGAGGTTCAACGAGTGTGGATAGTGACACCCAAAACAATGTGCTTATTAAAGCCATCAAGCTTTACCTTCACCAAAAGATGAATCTAAAACTCACTACAGCACATATGGACCTGACGTCGCTAGATGATAAGAACAGCAGCCCATATGGCTCATACTACGACGACAATGGCGATGACGACGACGAAGGACGCTCTCGACAAACACTTGTCGGCATCCTCAGCAAGTATAAGATTATCAAGAAGCCTCCACACGATGAATGGCATGATATCGGCCGACACGGCAACTCAACTCCACCGTTGAGCTCAAAATTGAGCAGAATGAAATTGCCTCCAACGACCAGCAGGAGGATCCAACAAGGGACAGACGGTCGTGGAGATGCACTTTGTTTCGTCAACTCCCGATGCGATCGATGCTTTCATTGACAAAGCATATGAATGGTACATGTCAGAACTGCGGAAACTAGAGGATAATTCTCGTTACATGTACGAGCTCCAGACTGGCTCTGGCTCTCGCGGGTCAGGAGGCGATGACGGCGACTCGAGTCAAGGAATGGTGTACGCTCGGTATCATCTCAGCGACGAAAAGAAGTTTGACAGCCTCTTCTTCCAACAAAAAAGGGCATTGATGCAGTTGGTGGACCACTTTCAAAGTAAAACTGGAAAGTACGGTATCAGCGGCTACCCCCACAAGCTTGGCTTGCTCTTACACGGTCCACCAGGAACTGGAAAGACATCTCTGATTAAAGCTCTTGCCCAGTACACTGGGCGATCAATCGTGAACGTGTCACTATCGAAGATTACTACGAACACCGAATTAATGTCAGTATTTTTTGACAAGCGGTATCAAATCCAGGGTGAATCAGTGGCAATCAAACTTGGGATGAAAAACGTTATCTTCGTGATGGAGGACATTGATGCAGCTGCTAACGTTGTAAAGCGACGTGATGGAAAGACTGGTGCAGATGTGGTTCAGCGTGACTACATTGATTTGCCTGTTCCAAAGTCTATTTGGCTCATGATGCTGGAGAGCAACGACGAGAAATGCCGTACTCTCGTTAGAACACTCATGGAGAAGAGCGACCGCCTCAAAGCTGAAGCAACCAAGCCGGAGGTATTGGTCGGTTTGTCAAAGCGAATGTTAGCGTTGCCAGGCTTGGGCTTGGTTGGCGCAGAAGGTGACGCGTTGGCCGAGATTGGAGGCGAAGCCGTCAATTCAGCAAGTCGCTTAATGGATCAGTATGACACGGTCGATCGGTTCCTGGGAAACCACGCCGAAACCATCAGTACGCTAGTAGATTCAGGGGCTGAAATCAACGATTCGTTCGTAGATCAACTCCTGGGCCTAGCTCCATTGACCGGCTCGTTCACTCCGCCCCGGGTCGGCATCTCTCGGCAAATTTCTTATACCAAGACCAACGCAGATGATTCAGAGATTCACATTGGACTCCACTCCAGGTCAACAAACAATGCCACGAATGTCTCGACTGAGGGTAATGTCAAGTCCAGCGGTGATTCCATAGGCGCTTCGTACTTCATGCAGAAAGTTGATAAGCTCAACCTCAGTGGCCTTTTGAACGTACTGGATGGAGTCGTCGACACACCGGGTCGCATTGTGATTATGACTAGTAATCATCCGGAGCTTCTCGACCCAGCTCTAATTCGACCCGGGCGCATCGATAAGAAGCTCATGTTGGGATATATGAGGGCGGAAGATGTGGTTTGCATGCTTGAACACTACTTCCAGGTCCCATTGGACGAGGCACAAAAGAGCCGAGTCTTTGACGCAATTCAAGGTAATCCTCTCATCGGCACTCATCAGCTCAATTTGACTCCAGCCCAGGTGGAACAGCACACTGCTGAGCATGACGACCTTGAAGAAATGATTGAAGTTTTTGAGGAAATGGGGCGCTGCAATTTGTCGAAGCTGGCACTTGGCACAGTCTCCAGCACCACGATCAATTACAACTTGTAAATTAGAGGTGTCGAACTATCTCTATCTCGTTGTTTCTTGCTTCAGTCAGATTACGAGATGCGGCAACAGGATACAAAAACTTAAAAAGACTCAACATAGTGCTGGAGTATTGACTAGGAATTGACTTAATCACATTCCGCATACGACCCTTCATTCATTTACGACGCTTCGCCAATCGCACATCGATGGCATAGTAAAAGAATCAATGTTCGACAGCCGCATTTGAAGCTGTCAAGCATCTGCTCGTAACTAAGATTCTATAGCTTACTTGTGGACGGCTGATCGCCGCCATTGGTACTGAAGGTAGTTATCATCGCCATACCCAATGGACTCGTATGATCCATATTCATGAGGATTTGAGCTCCTTCTTCCAAGGAGACATAGCGTTCGACTAATTGAAGGGGATCTAATCGTCCGTCCGCGATCATATTCATCAAGATTGGTAGATCATCCGAGGAAAAGCCATGTGATCCCACGAGTTCTAGTTCTCGAGCAGCGACCAAACCCATTGGTATCTGTGGTGGATTCCCACCAATGGGCAATCCCACTTGAATCATTCGACCTGCCCGTCTGGTGCAATACACCGCGTGCTCGCACGTGGATGGGAAGCCTGCCGCATCAATCGCAACGTCTGCACCTAGCTGATTGGTAATCTTCCAAACTTGTTCCCGCACCTCCGCTGCACCAGTCGCAGAGCTCAAGATTGTATGCGTCGCACCAAGTTCCCGCGCCTTTTTCAACGCCGATTCCGAAATATCTACTGCAATAATGGGATGAGCTCTAATAAGTTTGGAAAATATGATGCAAGACAGTCCCAAACCACCGCATCCAAAGATTGCCACAGATTGGTCCTTCTCGAGTCGTCCCTGCTGAAGGACTGCGCGATAGGCCGTTGTGAATCGACATCCCAAGGCAGCTGCTTGAGGAAACGTAACCGTGTCGGGAATCTGCTTGACATTCCTCGTTGCACGAGGAATGGCCACATATTCGGCAAAGGATCCCCACTGCGTAAATCCAGGTTGTTTTTGATCATGACAGACCGTTGGTTTACCGACGCAACAGGACGGACAGGACCCGCACGACAAGATAAAGGGAACAACGACTCGATCGCCGCGCTTGTGTTGGAGGGATGTGGATTGAACGACAATGCCACTCAATTCATGGCCTGGACAAAAGGGCAATCCATGAGCCTTGATGTCACCGTCGTGACCTTTCCATCCGTGCCAATCGGAGCGACAAATGCCTGTTGCTTGGACTTGGATCAGGACTCCGTCGCTAGGTGGAACAGGAGGAATGGCCACACGTTCAACTTGAATAGGACCATGAAAAGAATGGTAAAGGGCAGCGTTCATTGTCTCGGCGCGTCCTCTCGTACCATTGTTCGACGGAGGAGTTGGGGAATGCTCATGATAGTACTGTACTGTTGTACTGTGTGCAAGTACTGGAGTACCTGCCAAAGTGTACTGTATGCATACTTAGTAACTAGAGCTGACAACCGTCTGACAGACCGCGCGAAAACGCTACCAGTGGAGTCTACAGGTACATACACGGTACACGGTACTTGTACTGGTACTCTTATGATAAAAGGTACTACCTGGTACTACATGAACGTGGTATATGTACCGTATAAAATAACCACTAATTCAACGCAATAATCGCGGACTAACACTGGGATCTTGTATACACAGGTGCTATGCCCGCGATCACACAAACACGGTCTATTTCTCGATGACCCCTCTTGGGTTTCGACAACCAATACACTGCTGCTATTACCCTTGTTTATGAACGAAAGGCACTCACCGCTCACCAGTCGACTTTGGTTTTCTAAACTCTGAAATCAACCATTGACTTTTCATCCTTGTTAACATTCTCTCGGTTCCAGTTGATAGTATTTAGTGTTGAATTGCTGCACCGTCAATAATCTGTCGGAATGTCGTCTGTCAAGCAACGACGGACTGGGCGTTCTAATGACTTTGCGACTACGAATATGACTGGCAGTCCTGTAGTGAGCGAAAGTTGCCTTTCAAATGATGCAGCCGAAGTGGTAATTGAAAGGTCGCCACGTCGAAGTGCTGCAGCGAAATCGAGTAAAAGCCGCAAGGGCGTTCCGTTGTCGGTATTCGCTGGACTTTGTTGCATGCTGGCAGTCTGGTTGCTCATTCCACTATACATGCTAGAATTTGGACTTTGGACAAAGTTGGAACTACATGACATGATTCAATCCAATGTATCCGGGCTCCACGAAAAAGTCGAGATGTTACACGTCAACACCACAGCTCATGAAGATCATAATCCCAAGTTCCGGAAACTGGAAACGGAAGTCATAGACATGCGCGTCCTGTCCGCTACTCTCCATTTGATGACCAGAAGGGAGGTGTTTGGGTGCAAGGTTGGGATTTGGATCCCATAATACCATCTCCTGGCGATGAGCCTTTCAAGATATTCGTCATCCCTCATTCTCATTGCGATCCCGGTTGGATCAAAACTTTGATGATTACTTCCGTTCACAAACTTCCGGAATTATCACCAGCGTCGTCAATTCACTGGCCAAGGACAAGCGCAGAAAATTTATCTGGGCTGAGATATCCTACTTTGAATGGTGGTGGAGAGAACAATCGCCCAAAATGCGAAACGTGGCAAAGAAATTAGTGCAAGATAGACAATTGGAATTTGTTACAGGTGGTTGGGTCCAACCCGATGAGGCGAATACGGAACTGTATGCCATGGAACTGCAATTGCAAGAAGGACATGATTGGATTCGCGAGACGCTTGGCGAGGAATTCATCCCGAAATACGGGTGGTCGATAGATCCATTTGGATATTCCCCCACGATGGCCTATCTTCTGCACAAATTCGGGTTCGAAGGTATGCTGATTCAGAGGGTGCATTATGCCGTCAAGAAGGAATTGGCGTCCAAGAGACAGCTCGAATTCATGTGGAGGTACGTAGGGTCCTAGTTTGTGTGTCCATTATCGATTTTTTTGCTAACGACGATGCTATTCCATGTACTTTATTCAATTCCGCCTGGGCGGTGCATGGCAAACGGTCGAGCAGGCAAACATGGGACAAAACTGGAGAACACGATATCTTTACCCATCTCATGCCCTTTTATTCGTACGATCTTCCTCATACCTGCGGTCCAGATCCATCCGTTTGTTGTCAATTTGATTTTGCTCGAATGCCTGGTGGAATGTATGGATTGTGCCCGTGGAACAAGAACCCCCAAATCACAACTTCCGCAAATGTGCACGAACGCGCAATGCTGTTGCTTGATCAGTACTTGAAAAAGGCATCTCTGTATCGAGGAAATGCGGTCCTGATTCCAATCGGAGATGACTTTCGATATCGTACGCTGGCTGAAGCCGACACTCAATTCACGAACTATCAAGCGATATTTGATTATATTAACAAGAATGTTCCCAATGTGCAGATTCAATTCGGCACATTAAGTGATTATTTCAAATCAGTTATTGGGACCTTTGAAACACCCATTTTGAAAGGATCATTCTTCACCTATTCGGATCGAGAACAAGATTATTGGAGCGGATATTTCACTTCTCGGGTTTCGATAAAGCACTAGATCGGAAACTCGAACGTGTGCTCTTTGCTGCGGAAAGTTTAGGTGCCACAAAGAAGGAGCTGCAGGAACCCCGACGAGCTCTATCCTTATTCCAGCATCACGACGGAGTGACCGGAACGGCCAAAACTATTGTGGTCAATGACTATGCGGAACGAATGCACAAAGCAATCAATACTGTTCAGGCCTGGCTGCAAGCCAAGATTGCTCCCGAGGAAGGAGCAGGCTTTGGTGCGTGTTGGAAATCTGACGCACCCCGTGGTCTGTCGCAGAATCTATGCGCCGACGGCGAAGATGTGATTGTATACAATCCGCTTTCCTTCCCACAAAATGTGGTGACATTACAATTCCGCGACAGTCGACAATGAAGGTGGAATACCCATGTGAAGAGGTACAGGCTTCAGCAGGGCCCTTGCCCACTTCAATGTTTAAATTCGACAAGAATGGCATGCTGACGGAACCGATTCAAGAAGAGTGGATGAAGTGGAAGGTGACCGCAGGAGGTGCCTACCTCTTCGTCCCGGGTACATATGAGAAGTATTCACTTGCCCAAAGTACACAGCATGAAGGACAATGGGTCGTTTCGACCAGAGACTGGAAGAGAACGCTTGTGCAGCACGAGTACAGCGACGAGTTCGGCAGGTCCGCGATTGTGTTAGATTTCGTTTACGAAACCAATCTGCAAGAAAACAATGAAGAATGGTTCGTCCGATTCACATCCAGCATTCAGAACGGCGGAGTCTTTCACACCGACTTGAATGGCTTTAATTTCGATACGCACCACTACCGTGACGACATGCCTCTTCAGTCGCAAGTCTTTCCGATGCCGACGTTGGCATCGATAGAAGATCGCAAGATGCGCATGTCCATCATCAGCGAACATGCACAAGGAACCGCCTCCCTCGAGACTGGCGCCATCGATATTTGGTTGGATCGTCGATTGTTCAAAGACGACGGCCGTGGATTGGGACAAGGTGTGCTGGATAACGTCCCGACGCGTACTAGACTCCGCGTTATGCTGGAGACAGACTTTCCGTCCGCTAAGGAGTTCGAAATTACACCCTTGTGTCGTCGCATGTGGGATGAACTCAATCATCCTCTCGAGGCCTTTGGAAGTTATGAGAAGAAAAATGTCACAGCGGAGGCAGGTCAAGTTGAAAATCCTCCAAAGGTTGGGGGGAGTGTTTATGTCGAGAGACCTCTACTCCGTACAGAAAAACCGCGAAATACTACGGAATTCGATACGGCGAATGTTGTTCCACCCACACCCATCGCCACCTTTGGAGATGAATCAACTCCCATTATTCCGTTTGTTATCATGGTATACAAGCGAGTTGAGTATCTGAAACAGTGCATTGATAGCATTCGCAAATCAGATTTCAACAAGAAACGAATACCAATCGTGATTTCGCAAGATGGCAACGTAAAGGAAGTTACCGACTATATTGAATCCCTCGCGGATGAATTTTTGATCCACCGTATCGTGCATCCCCACTCGTGTTATGATCACCCCGACGACTTTCCAGCCGATTCGGCTGGTCGTCTTAACAAAGATTATGCTGGCGATTCCTATAAGAATCCACGAACTGGGAGCATCACGTGCTGCAAGCATCACTTCACATGGCTAATGAAAACAGTCCACTCCAATCTAACCCTTGCTGGTGGTGCAGGGGCCTCAGATCGTTTTTTCTTTCTTGAAGAAGACTACGTTGTCGCTGCCAACGTGTACGAAACTATAGTGAGTGGCGTCGGCCTCTTTGAACAAGTGAAAGCGCCCGAGGGACAAAGCTCCGACGATTACGTGTTTGGTCTCTTGTTGGATCCCGCGAATGGCAACTCCCGACGTCCTTTAAGGAAAGATGGTTTCTACGCAACACTGTTTTTGACCGGACCCATGGTTTTGAGCAAGTCGGCCATTGGGAAAGTCATCAAATACGCCAGGGAATACTGCGAATTTGACGACTACAATTGGGATTGGAGCATCGTCCACCTCATGTCAAAATTTTCTGATTTCCTCGCATCTGTCTAGTTCCGACCCAGCCTCAAGTGAAGCACATTGGTGTCAATGGTGGAATGCACAAAATTGATCCCCTGAAACGCGAAGAAATAAAGCTCGTAGCACTGCCAACTGACTTTCATCCCAAGGAATTTCTATCCACGCAAGTGGAATATCGTGGCGATCGGAAGGGATTTGGGGGTTGGGGACATCCAGCTGATCATGCGCATTGCCTAAACATACTTGGTAGTCCTACCAGTGGTTGATTGTTCGTGGCATTGGAGTACATGGGCAATCGGAAGTGGTACGAAAAATCGATGTACATTACGGAATCGACAGCTGTTTCAACATCGAACACGCTCGCTCATAATCTGAGTATATGGTCTTATTCAGCTCATAACAAGGAGCATGTTGATCCTTGTACTCTTGCCATTACTCATTCTAAGAAAAAGAGCACAAGTCAAAGTGATTGGCAGTGATTCAAGCGGCCTTTTGTTGATTTCCTACGAAGAGTGTAGACGCATGATTGCGGAACGTTCCGATATTGGCTGTCTTGAGATGTTCATCAAGCAACCACGAACTACACACGACCTTTATAAATCAAATTGAATAATTCAACGCATTAAATCTTGACTAATGCGAGTAATTGCTATCTGTCACATTCACATGTTTCGTGCCGACCGGAAGAGAAAGTTGGGGCTTCCACGCGGATTTCCTAAATAAACTTTTGTATACTACTGGTAGTTGATTGTGTGCTTCAACAATCGGTTCCGGAACTATGTGTCGAGGAATAAAGGAACAAACGCTACTCTCTAATGGGGATGTAAGGAATGGCAATTGAAGGACTGGAGCATATTTTCGTTACTTTTTCGTCAGCCCTCCAAAGATTGCACTGATCATGAACCTCCAGGTGATTAGCACCGTTAGAGAATCAAAAATATAATCCACATCTGCCTTGGTAAGTCCACCGACCGACGAGGGCGATGACGATCCGAGGAAGGCATCGCTGGCATAGGCGAGGACGCACATTCCCAAGGTCGTCAAGAGCCATGTCTTTCCGGTGACGACAAGCATGCGGGTGATGTGACATTCCAACGTGTTGCGCATCAAAAAGGCACCAGACCACCAGCCGCTGAGGAGCCAGCATGTGGTGAGAGCGATCGAGGCAATGCCTGCCGTCTGCAAGATAGGGGCGTAATTGATATTTGGGATTGAGAGCAATGCCAAGAGCTGGTTTGGCGGCAAGAGTGTGTGAACGTGATCGAACCAAACTGGAAGGGTGTGAGCTCTAGCGCCGAATTCATCCAGCGGATCGAGCGATCGAGTAGAATCCATTCCAGCCGATAGCAGTGCGTCCTTGTACATGTCATTCATGGAATGATCCAAGAATGAGTATAGAAACAGAGCAACTACGTCACCTGACATGGTCAATTGATCTTCCGGAGGAGGAGGCAAAATGCCCTTGTTGTCGGTTATTTCCAAGTATAGGCGCGTCGGCTGTCGCCGGAGAGCTGTGGCATGGGGAGGGGCAAAGGCTGCGACGCCATAACGGGAGGCCAACGCAATTATTCCGATGGATGCAAGCAGCGACTGCCGACAGACACTTCGATAGCAACGACAACGCATTGGCTTGAGGGTCAACCGAAACTTGATGTTTTACTCGAATCAACTATCAAAGCAAAGACAAAATGCACTCAGGCATGGGATTGTATGCATCGATTGATACAGTAGACTGCAGATTGTAGTACAATGCACAATGCACCTGGTTCACGTTGAGTGGTGAATGATGATTAAAAGTTCCGAATGCTCACAGATGACTCGGTGTCATGATTCTCACGAAGCATAGAGCTACTCCAGTAGACTTCGAGTAGGAATTCGAATCGCAGCTGCCTCTCTCACTCACGTCTCGCAGATTTCACACCCTCCAACCTCCAACCACACTCATGCAGGTCTACGACCTGGTACTCGAGTACTTGTACCTGGTACAGCATAGTTGTGTATGTAGCATGCATATAGAGCAGCAGATATGCGTGCGCCAAGCATGTTCCCGAAGAGATGTCGCATTTGTTCTGTACGAGAACTTCTTCGTAGCAGCATTGAAGCAAACGATCTCCGGGTTGTCCTAAGCCAAACGTTCTCACAGCCCGACGCCGTCTGACTGTCGTTACTCGTTACATGTGTGTATTCATACAGTACTAGTACACGATGCATACGAGGACTGACTCCAGTACAATGTATGGCAGGTTTCACCCTCAACCTTCTTTTGGTAGGTATACGTACAATCGATACCGGGCATACAAACTTGTAGAGTAAAATTCTGTAAGATCTCCGCGTGCGAATTCACTGCATCCACGATCATCATCAGAAAAGATCTCTCAAGTATACAAAATTCTAGAGTAAAAATCGGAAAGAGTGTTCTGCACACGAGCTCACATCACAACAATCATAATCATTCAAATCACTCTTCTTCATTCTTTGTCGGTGGTGCTTCTCCTTTCAACTCTGAATGGATGAAGCCCAGATCGAAGTCAAGGGGCGCACCGGTGCCCTCTTAATGCCTTTGACAGCCTCTCAATCTGTGAGAAAAGAAGTTCCTGCTGTTTTGGTGATGCGTTATTGTCCGAATTCTGGCTCGCAGCACGTTGTTTCTGTTGCTCCAAATGATGGTATGTACAAATGTATGCTCTTGCTCTTGCTGCGAACTTTTCAATTCTAACTTTTGTTAGCACGGTTTCAGGGCAGGTACAGTCTCGAACCAGCTGCTTGAAGTTGTCTCGGCCTTTCTTCTGTGAGATGGGGAGACGTCGATATACGGACTTCGAATGAGCCCAACTGTATTCTACACCTTCCCCGGCAAGCTCTGCGTGAAACTTGGGCGTGAGCGTTACTGTCACACCAAGCTGAGTGCCCAAGTACTCAAGCGCTGTTTCTTCATCCTTGAAATCATTGCAATTAGCAAGTATGTGGCGCAGCGATGATTGTAAGTTCACTTGACCTGTGATAGGATTTTTTCTTCCCTCCAATGTGTACTGCTCTAACGATGATGTATCGATCAGCCCCCTCTCCCACAGAACCTGCATCAGACCCTTCGGTCGCCCTTCCCATCCCTGATTGATTAACTCTTTGTCCTCATAAAGGTCAACACTGTTTTTTGTCGCAAACTCCTGAAGCTCTTTCTTGGTATGGTTGCGTTGCTGCTGAAGTGTGACACCTGCTGCGGTAAGAGCATCGATAAGCATCTTCTTTGATCGTTCAACAAGTTTCCTTTTTCCCGTGGCTCGATCGTGTCTTTGTTGCTCTCGTTCTTCTGGTGACAAATACCATGGTCCGATATCTTCAGGTTTGAAGATCATGGATTGTGTATCTCCAATCCGCAAGCGAGGTGAGTATTTACCAAGGAATCCTGTGTCCGAAAGAATCGTTGTGTCTCTCATTAACGGTTGCGATCCTCCAAAGTGTTTAGACATGTGAAGTGCGTTAAGAGCCCCATTTCGTTTCCGTGCGTGTCCTTGGCTGTGATCGAAAAGGAAGACAAACTCAAACTCTGGATACAGTACCAATAGACAATCGACTACGTCTTCAAATTGAAGACTCATATGGAAGCTATTCCAAAACCCCTCGTTGTTTGCCCCAATGTATAAGTACTTAACAAACGGTGATTCGGTGAGGAGAGGTTTTTGATCGGTCTTCAATATCTCGTTGGCTGCTTGAACATCTATGTAAGTCTTCCCCCTTCGTCGCTCGTTGTTTATCTTCATCAACTCATCTGCCGTTAACTCTCGTCCAAATCCCAGCTCTCTTGATACGAATGCCGACAGCATGTAGCCCTCCCCTTCCGATTTAGGAAGAAGCGGTCGTTGACCTTTGGGTCCGACCCATGTCTTCGAACCCAGAAGATATTGCGCGAACACGCTTTCGTCCTGACCAACTATCATGATTGGTTTTGCTTGCGATGACATTCGCCGGATGCTCATCGTTGCTTCTCGTCTTAGGCCTGCTGCTGCTGCTGTTGCAGAGAATCGATTCCAGTAGTCAATGTGGAACTCGATTTTTGAAGTTCCAGCAACTATGTCTTCATAATGATATCCGAATTGCACATCGAGATCTTTGATGGTTGACGCCTCCTCCTTCGAAATCTGAATCCATCGACGGCAGTAGGGTTCAAACTCGGTGAGATACTGTCTACAAAACTTGTTTCTATTCTCAACAACATCCTCACGTTCGTGTCCATCCACATAGAAGCTCTTCTTTCGGAATCATACTGAAACCCGAGCAACCGCATCCACCTCCATGCCGTGGTAAGACTTAATGATTCGAGGCCGTGAGCAACGAGGAAGGAGTCTATGGGATCCTGCTGGTTGTCAGCACTCGTTGTGGCTGTATCATCTGTGGTGGAAGGAATGGCAGCCGACGCTTCAGTAGATCCTGTGTTCGCACTCTGCCAAATAGTGATAAGCCTTGGAATAACTTTCGATATGATAAAGTCGTGAACCCGCTCTATCGTTAACTTTGATAAATTCTTGATTGCGAATGATACAATCTCATCTTTAGCATCAGGAAACATTTCAAATAGTCGCGGCAGTGGTTGCTTTCCACATTGCACGTATGGATTCGGGTGCGGGAAACCTTCGCTCTGTCGGTAAGTCATGTTCCATGCTGCGACTGTTTTGTAACATGTTGCCTGCATCATTCCCAAGCTATTAAACTCATTACATACCTCCTGGCAGCACTTGTACCAAGTCCATTGGTTCATATGTTTCAACGCCAATTGGTACGCCCGACACAAAAATGTAGATCGCTGTCGAATCTCAAAAATATCTGCTTTTGTACAGAAGTTGTCAATATCCCTTCCTATAATGACATTACGCCAGCTGTCTTCACGTTTGTGTACAGACTGTAGAACTTTTATGCGACGCTCAAGTGCTTCCTGCGGAGTTTCAGTGATGCTCCTCTGGTGATGAGAACCCTCGCCACTGATCATGCTGTCGTGTAGTATTTTTGACGGGCGAAACAAATGATATGCTTCTGGGCTACACGGCCAATAACTGGAACCGATGGACCCCCCCACACTAGTACCAGTCCTTTGTCGCTTCGGCGGTGACTCTACTCCAGCAGATTCACCTTCCTTCGCATCAAAACTTTCACTGCCACCACTGACAGGCGTTGGTAGTATTGGTGTTGAATCGCCAATACCTGCAGGTCTTGCTCGCGTTGACGGGATATGCAGCACATTTGCTGCATATCCCATCACCATTTCCTTCCATGCTTGGTTCAAAGGGCTTGGGTACTTAACCTGCCTTGTTTCTTGCGTGAAGAAATAAAAATGTTGGTGCTGGAAACTAACACGGAAACGCCACTGTTGTTTGATCCATCAAACCGTGTCATCACGGATCAAATAATGGTGCCCTTGACATTGCTGTGTTGAATTTTCGAACATCAATTGAGAGGGAAGCATCAATGTGACCAGTCTTCTGTAGTGCTTCTACCCATGTTGCTGCAGGGAGCCAGCAGTTTGACAATCGAGGTCCGTATGTGGGATCGTCGCGAACCAACGTTACAGCCTTCACCAAAATGGTGTAAAATCCTTTGTCAGTCATCCTAACTATCAACCTCACTTGGTCAGATCGATTCTAATGCGTGTAACGAAGGCAACGGTCAGGGTCAGGTTGATAGATAGGAGTGCAATTGTTGAGAACAACGGTGCGCAATCTCATTGTGGAACGCTTGCTTCCAACACGAGAAATTCTTCCGCGTATGATAGCAGACCTTAATTTCTATTGGCTGCATGTACATTTTGTACTGCATTCTAGCGCAAGGAAATCTGAGATGAAACCTGCCATACAGTACCGGACCTGTCTGCGTAGAAGGCATGGAATTCGATTACAAGTACATACAGTATGGACAGACATGGAAAGGGAAGGATTCCTGACAGATGCAGCCTTGGAAGCTTCAAGAAGGATGATAATGATTGGAGATGAGAGTATGATGATACAGACATGGAGATGAGATTCAGACATACATGAAGCTAGAATCAAAGGATTTTACTTTCGCAGTAAGAAATTATGGCTGAGATTAGAAACTCTTTGTAGGAATTTCCTTCTGAACATCAAGATTTCATTCCAAACAGATTTTACTACCATGGGTTGCAGCCTGACTATGTTAGAGTAGTAACTGTATGTTGTGTTAACATGCATGGGGAAATTGAGGCTTTGGCAAGTTTGAAAATGGAAAGGGGAAGTCTTCCACTTGTCATGTCTCGGGCTGAGCGCAACAGACCATTGGGTTCTGAAGGAGTGTACCAGCCAATCTGTCCAAACACTGTACAATGTCTCTACCGATTCCTGAAAGGGAAAATGAAAGCGTGCACTATGTCATTCAATCTATGGTGGACTCTCACATAGCTAGTGCATGCTTTTTTCATCATTGTTCCAAGGATTGGTAGAGATGTTGTTGAGAGAGGAAACTCCAGAAAAACAAGCGTTAACAACAACTACTAGACTTTGTTGTACACACCACAGAGAGGAAGGGCCAGAACAAGGCATAAGATTCATATCTGACTTTTTGTTTGATCCAACCAATCTTACCTCATAAAGTCTGGAAAGAGACCAAATATACATAACAGTCTAAAATCAATGTTGAAGCCATAACTCTTCTCAAGGCAGCTAAATTTTGGAGTTATGCTGGGTAATGCATTCAGGAGCAATATGTAGGCCTCTATCTCAGGGCAGGTAGTATTGCAAGGCTTCATTCAATGAGATTTTTAAGGTTTTGTAAAGACCTTGTTGATGTTTAACAGGAAAAGGTGGTAATCTTTCCACTATTCGTGCATTGTTCCAACATGGCAGCACTAATGCTACTGAGGCATGGAGTGTTCAACAATTAACAAATCAAGGCGGGTGGTGATAATGTTGTCATTGTTGATTATGATGATGCTCCTGAAGGAGAACTAGGCAACAAGATAGACAACATTATACAACTTCCTGAAGGGTACAGCAGCAAGAGGAGGAGCAGGACAAGCAACCTGCAGCACATGCTGGCAACACTTCACTGATGATCCGGAGCCACTTAAAGGGACTAAAGGTGAAGAGTACTCCGAGTTCCTGAAACTACTAGTACATGATGTTTGAGGTGACAACAGCGCATCTGCTCGTGATTGGGAGAGGAGGATGCCAGATGCCATTGATGCAATTGAAGGGGTGTTTTACAGTTCCCGGAGCACGATGATACACCAGTACTCGTTCACCGTATCGTTGACATCTGTAGTGCACAAAATGAAGATTATACGCGGAGACTCTCCCAGTACTATCAGAATTCTTGAAGGAGTGCAGGCACCAAATTTCAAATTATAGGAAATGAGAACAAACCGAGTAATCAGAAACGAAGGATTAAATTCACGCATGTCCATCCCTTTAGGTACTCACTCAACGGTCTCAAGAGCCAAACGAGCGCGCCTATGCCGGAATGCATGTATACATGTTTCCTTACAGACCAGCGCAATGAACAAATTTGGAATAGGCATGTGCATCCGACAAGTCTCGCATTGCCATCCGACGATACATAGAGACATGTTGAAAAGCACTCGCTGATAATATTCTAGTATAATAGCCTCCAGACTCGATACTCACCTCGCTCTTCTTTCAGTCTTGACTCTAACCTGACTCGTGTGTACGTCCCTTCGTCCCATCTATGCAATTTTACATGAGCTTAAACGTGATGTTTAGAAACTTCAGCCAAGTGGTACTGCGACCACCGTCAATTGCAATACACCTGGTACTCCGAGCTCCGAGTACTCCATTAGGCAACATAATCAACAAGCACGATGCGAAGGCTTCTGTCTCAGCTCCTCCTCCTGCTGCTGCTCTCGCTAATACAGCTGCCCGGATCGCATGCCCTAGTTCGTGGTCATCGTCATGAGAGAACCGGTGCTGGAAGAAGTACGAGACGATTCCTTCAGATGAACAATAACGGCAACAACGATCCCAACGATCCCAACGATCCCAACGATCCAGATAACAACAACGACGTGCCAGGAGGAGACACTGCCGAGCCAAGTCGCAAACCACCTCCTGCTCCGGTGACCGTGGCCCCAGTGACTTCCCCCTCGGCTTCCCCCAGCCTCAAAGCCGCAATTGCAACGACAAGCGCACCAGTCGCAGAAGGAAATGGCAAGAAATCTCCGACAAATGCCCCAGTTCCTTCGCCAGATTCTGCACCCCCAGTGGTTGTCAATCTAGTGCCCTTTGTCGTCTCTGCTGAATCCACCGCATCTCAAGGGGATGTAACAGCTTCTCTGGATCTATTCTTGACTGAAGAACTCAAGAGCGACTTTGATTCCTTGATTTCAGTTGATCTTGTTCTGCAAACACGCACACAAGTATCAGGACGACGAGCGCTTTTAGACGAACTTACCTATACAGGAACCGCATCCTTTGATTCCGACGTGTCGGACCAGGCCGTCCGTGACGCTCAAATTGCCGTTCTTCAAGATTCCGCGGCGGTGCAAGAGGCCGTGCCGAGTGTCACATCGATTCAGATTGCTGCGGATGACAATACTGCGACCAGTGCACCAGCACCCTCCTCCGGAACATCCATGGGTCTCACCATTGGCGTGAGCATTGTTGCGGCTGTGGCTGTGATTGTTGCTGCCTATTTTGCGTATCGTTACTATTCCACTCCGCCACCACCGCCGCCGCCGCCGCTTGCGAGTAAGGATGCTTCCAAACGAGCACCGAGGAGCTCGTCTGTCCCGAAATCACCGTACGCGTCGGACGATGCGGGAAGTCAATCAGCGTCTGGATATTATACCGGCGATGGCCACAGCGTAGAAATTGATGACTACTCTCTGGATGGATTTTCTGCGCAGGGATCGGAGGCGGGTCTGGATAAGACCGAATTGTATCTTTTGCAGAGATACAAGGCCAAGAAAGAGCGAGACAATCAACAATCCTTAATGGCAAACCCGAATCAACCACCATCCGACTATTATTTCAATAATAACAATCATGATGATGATGGCGACCAATCCGACGCGGGGTTCAGTTACGAACAGGTAGGAAGGAAGGGAGCGGAATCTGATGATGATTTGTATACTACTACATCTTCTGCAATTGAAGTCAGCTTGGATGGAAGTGCGACCTTCATGACTGGTTACTTTGGAGCGTTGGGCAGGGGAAACCGCGATGGCGCAAATTCAACCGAGGCAGCGACGAAGAAGACGACAACTCCAACAACTAGAACACCGGCGGCAGCAGCACCAGCAATAAAAACAACCACAACTCGGGTCAAACGCGAGGTGAACGAAATTCCATTCGATGAATCGTCCGTGGATCGTCCCTTTGACGAAACGCCTCCAGTCAAGAAGGCTTTGCCCGCTCCGGCATCAATACGAGCTGGAGAACAAGCCAGAGTTATTGCCAATCAAGTTCAATATCAACGAGATAGTGGCAGCATTGATTCCGACGAGGACTTTCCTGTTGGTCGCTCAAGATCAGGCAACAGTCGCAAATCAGCCGATTCTGACAAGGAAGATCTGTCGTCATTTCTCCGAGATCGACGCCAGGCCAAACGAGCAGCTCGGAAAAGCCGAGAGTTACGCAAGCAGCCGCCTGTATCGATGGAGGTGTAGATTACAAACTGCAGGTAACTCACAGCATAAATTAAAGCCACTTGTTTGTCACGAGATCAGACTACTACCGTAGAAAATTTTAAACATTGTACAACCAACTCATAAAGCGATATATGAAATCAATGTTAAGAATCAAAAGTGAGCGTGTAACGAATTGTGTCCCAATGATCGTATCTACGTGCCACAACGGTGCCATCGACGTGAAGTGCGCCGAAAGTACGACACATTCTTAGACGATGTCATACCTGCATGACGAAAATGAACTATCTCCCGCACGCGAATGACGCCGTCAAAGGATTTCTAACTTCACAATCAAGTCCCAACACTTGAGAGCTGCCCCGTCGACCGAAAGAATTGGAATTATGTACATGAATCAGCAACACTGCACTCAACGGGCACCAGCGGATGCCGCCATCCTGGCCTTGTGTAGCTTCCATCGCCTCAGCGGCAAGTGCTTCTCAGACTCCTTATGCTCGGAAGGTTGCTCTGAACCGGCTACCGACATTTCGTTGTCAGTAAGGTACAAATCCTCGTCGTCGGATTCCATGAATTTCTGCCATTCGAAATCATAAGAGAATTCGCCATCGAATTCATACAAGCAAAGCGGGTCCTGGGGCGCCAACATCGCCAGCTGGTGCTTTTTCTCCTTCTCTTTTAGTCGCCTCGCAAGATATAGCTGAGTGGGATCTAGGCCGGCCTCCGAGTCATTCGTCGACGCAACGGAGTTGTCGTCGGCCGGTGTGGGCCTTGTCGCTGCCTGATGGGAATTATCAAAACCAGATTCCGAATTGAGGATGGACACACCACCGAGTGAAAGGTCATCATTCTCCATATTCATGCCATAGCTGATAACGGATCGGCTATAATCATCAGGTTGCTGACTTTCGTCTAGAAAAACTGATTCGGGAATATCTCTGGGTGAGTTGGCACTCGTGGCTTCGTCGCTGCTGCCACCCTTGGTAGGTTGTGTCGTGTAGTATTTGCATCCAAGGTAGATGGAAAGACCAAGAACGACTGCCCCTGACACAATCACGCCAATAATTGGCCCCAACAAGGAAGGTGCATCGGATGTAGGCAGTTGCTGAGCTGGAGAAGCCACTGGCGCGGCAGGCTGAGCTGGAGAAGCCCCTGGCGCGGCAGTGGTGGTTGTTCGGGAACCCATTGTGATGGAAATCACATTTGGGGACGAAACGTTGAAATTGCCTAGGTCCACAAGAACGCGTGTTTGTTCGTCGTCAACGTCAGCGACGGGTACCACTACGGCAAATGTCGCTCGCCCAGAATAATGAAGTTCATCCGTAAGGGCTGGTCCCGTGTTCGCGCTGATGAAGTTGAGCTGAACAACAACATGCAATAACGACTCAAATTCCTTTTTGAGTTTATTCGCCAAGAGAGCGTTCAAGTAGCTCGTGACACCCGTAGCATAGGTGCTGTTGGTCATGGTTACAACAAAGTCGAGAAGATCAACTTCGTAGCCCAGATTCCAGTTGACGGGAGCGCTAGATGGCGCAATCGTGACCTGGGACGGAGCTGCTGAGGTTCCCACAATGCCCGGGCCGTCCATCAAGAATCTACCACGACTATTCCCTTTAACTTCAGCATGATTGCGTTGACCTCGATAGTACGCTTGCACAAGACAGGTTGACAACAACAGGTTCAAAAGCAATTTCGGAAGCAGCGGTAAAGGAATCATGGTGCTTTTTCTTGGAAAACCGCAGAAAGTGATGAGCTTGCATTCATACCTAGGTAATTTCCTGCGTTCTCATTCTTCTTTTATTTATTGGACTCTCCTGTACTCCGAGTACCGGGTAGGCAACTTGATTCATGTGATGCTCTGTCTGCGTCTATGTATTTCAATTTTTCTCATATCTGACTTGACGTGAATTGCGTTCATTGGTATCCGTTGATACATGTAAATATTCAGTCACTGATAAAGTATATAAAGTGTCCATGTAGACATGTGTTTAATATTTCGTGGGATTGTCTCAAATATTAAGTACCGTTCCTTTCAACCCGGTAATCCGAGTGGAAATACATCTGGACTCAGTGTAGTACAAGCATAAACATAGTACCTGGACTAGTAAAATTATTCGTTGTGTCGGGACACTTCATACACAACTTCTAACGGCACCAAATTGTAGATCTCACAAAAGGCTTTCTTTTCAGCTACATCAAAGCCGTGATAACATATGTATTGATGGAGTTATGAGTGGTCTAATTTTATTTTTCGAGATTTTTTTAAACATAGTACCTGGACTTTCAGTCACTAGTGTGGCAAATTGAGTCCCTTTTGACAATGTCAAGTTGGAACAAGTTTTTTTTCACGTTACAAATATATCACAAGGGCCTATTCTACAATTCTGCCATCTTGAAATTTATGTATTCAGCAATAAATACACTCGGATTGGCATTGAGATGGACAGCAGTAAAATTTCGAAGTTCGTAATGAAACTCTTGCTTTGTATGCGATTAAATTAGTAGCATGCAATTTTTGTATGAAACATATGGAAAGTGCCGTAGGATTAAAAAATTGCGACGTTGACGCACTTCAATGTTCAAAATTGACTTTGACCATGTTGATTTTGCAGTGGCCGTCAGAAATGCAAAGTAAGTTATGTGACTGCAAATTTGACCGGACATTAGAATACCGGCATACTAACAAGTAACAACAGTGTCAAAGAAGCACTACTGTCGTTCTTTGCATCTGTTGACATGCTACAAAAATGTGCAATTAAATTACGAAGCAAAACTTTACATTCGCCAAAAAAATCCAAAATTTTAACTCGCCGCATCTTTTGAACTGTCCCACCTCACCACAAACAAGCTACAGTAACCCCATATGTTTGAGGGCATAGGACAATTCTCTAGTTACTGAAATGCACAATCTTCGTGCATGAATGTGGTGAAATGAGTGGTTTAAAAATCCGTCCAGCTACTCTCGTAATTTTGGTCGTCCAGATACTATGTTTATGCTTGTATGGCAGGTTTCAATCGCAAGAGACTTGGAGTAGCACCCGGCACAAAGTGTACATGCAGCCAGAAGAATTTTACGTCATCAAATGAAAACTCTCTCGTGTTGGAAGCAAGCATTCCACGATGAGATTGCATGTTATCGTTCGCAACCATTGGACTCTCTTTAAGCTACCCAGCCCCCACAGTTCACTTATAACTACCTTCAAGTATTGAACTGAGTGGGTTGGGTAGCTTGTAACGATATCTGACAATGGTAACTACACCAAAGTAATTGAATAAAGGCTACGATGCGCTGCTTCAAAATGACCCAACGTATGGACCCTGATTGATGAATTGTTGGCTGCCAGCTGAGACTTGGGTTGAAGCACTGCAGAAGACTGGCCATATTGATGCTGCTCTGGCCATTGACACCCACAAATTTAAGGCAGCTTTTACGAAATCAGGGTCCTTTGGATTCTTGATGGCAAGGTTTGATGGATCTAACCATATTGCTGGTGCCTTTCACGTGAGGTATCAGCATCAACAATAATGCTATTTCACTGAAGAAAAAAGGCAGGTATCCTCTCCAATTCCTCTGATTACAGCATGGAAGGACGAAGAGTACTTGAATCGGCCACAAATGTGTTTTCAATTTCATCGACGAGCAGCAAAGCAAGACCGACTGCAATCGCAATTCTTACTCACGACAAGACTGAATCCAACAATGTTGATTGCAACACCAGTGACCCACCATCACCAAAGAAAAGCCCCAGGATTGAAACTAATGAAGAGCCTGAATCAATAGCTCAGCAGATGTAGTGGTCTGATAGCCGTGAGGCCCGCAAAGAAGTCTTCAAGCTGACATCAAGCAGGACTGCCAGCAGAATTAGAAGAGGTGCTGCTTCTGGTGTTGGCAATGGCAACAGTAGTAGTGTTGTTCTGCTGGATGATGAAACTGCAAAGGAGGCACTTGAGCAAAGAATCACAATGCTGCAATTGAGGAATGTACTACTGTAATTCTCGGTTTAGTAGTACCCCCCAAATGTACATCAAAACTGTCCGAAGGGTACAAGTCACCGAGGAAAAAAACAATGCGCATAACAGTGAAAAACTTGAAAACAAAGATTTAAACTTATCACTTGATCATTGAAGTTATACGTGTAAAAATAGGTTTCGGCACGAAGAATTCAAATGACCTGACGTTTCAGCGAAATGCCAGAATTTGCTCTGCAAAAGGATCTAAAAAGAGCTCACTTTTTGGAGTTGAGTGGGTCAAAAATGTACATCAATTTTCGGCCAAGGGTACAGGAATCCGTGGGGTACAAAATTCCGAGAAATACGGTAGTCATGGGGAGGAGGGACATTGACAACTACTGCAGCAAGAAGGTTGACATTTTTGAGATTCGACAGCAATCGACATTTTTATGTTGTGCATACAAGATGGCTCTGACCAATATGAACAAAGTCACATGGCATGACTGTTGCAAGAGAGCATGCCAGGTTTTGAATAGCCTTGGCCTTAAACAGGCTGCCTTGTTCTTCAAGACCGTCGCCAACTGGAACAAAGTCTTCAGAAAGTTTTAGTGCTTTCCACATCCGAACCCATGCACCCAGTGTGTAAGCAACCTTTGCCAAAAATGCTTGAATTCTACCTGATGCAAAGTACCAGATAAATTCCTACAGTATCAAGGACTCCTTAACAACACTTACCCTAGAGAGTGCGCTTGACTTCATTTCTACAACTAGTACAGTTCCAAGGCTGACATCGACAGGGAACAATGAGCATGTTGGCATCCCGCAAGCAACAGATTTGAGTGAAAACACCGACAACAAAGCAAACAAAGCAATTAATTCATTTTTGAATGCTCATGGATAGGAGTCCATGAGCTTGACTGAAACTTGGAAGTGGATGTGTCTCCTTGGATTTTGTTAGGATACTCGTAAGAAGAGCTTCTACGTTGACGGGCGGACACAAACGTCACAATGTTGTAGCATCTAGATCTGCTTTTTGCAGATGCTACCTCACTGAATACGAACCATATTGCAGACAATGGTTACTCGTATCAGTTGTTGAAGCAAAGGCTATTATTGGTATTAATATTGAGTTTGGATTCCGATATCATGGTGACATGGAGACTGACACCAAAATGGTGGAGTTTTACGTTGATTACTGGCGTAGAATCACAACGCCAGGCAACAAGGATTGCCGACATGCTGAGCAATGCCTCGAACGCAAGGAAGCAACAACCTTCATTTTGTATCTTTGCAAACGAGGCCCCTCTCATGATCGTTGGGGGACAAGATGAGAGTGTGTTCGCTCAGTATCTTCTCGGGTCTAAGCTGCGGGTGGGACCAAAAGGCCAGCGTCCCTTGTTGCCCAAGTCTGAAGGCAACGGCTGTATGCTGTCTGCCTTTGTGTCTTGTGAGTTTGGTTTTGGGCCAGAGCTGTCAAAGGCAGAGTTAGACAAAGTCAATTTTGAAAGGCAAGGAGCAAACAAACCTTACGTTGACAAACACGCAGCAATCAAAATTTTGAAATCCACTCAAAAATCACTACCAACTGAGTCACCATTAGTTCAATACCTCTACATTGGAGCAAACAACAAAGGCTTTTGGAACAGCTTCCATATGAGCTTGCAATTTGAAGACGTTGTGGATTGCTTACAGGTTCTGTATCCAGACTTTGATTTTGTGTTCTTATTTGATCACAGTCAAGGCCATGGCAAAAAGCGGGATGGCGCACTCAGTGCAATGCACACGTTTGAATGTACGGAGGAGCACAAGCAATCATGAGGAACTCATTCATCACAACAACAGAAGGGTTTCTTGGTCCTCACTCTCCAAAGCTAGAATGTGCCAACACTCAATACTTGCTGGTGTTCAAACCGGAGGACACTGGCCCATGGTATCTCTCCAATGGGCAGAGAGTTGCACAACGCAAAGACCGAGCAACAGGACGGCGAAGGCGTGTCGAAATTTCCAAAAAGCTGCTCACAATAGCTCTGCTGGACGCTGGAGTTGAACTTCCACGGCATCAGAATTTAACAAGGAAAGAACTCCAAACCTTTGCCAATAGAAATGGCATTAATGTTTTTAAAGACAAGCTACAAATCAAACCAAGATGGAGGGACAGCAAAAAGGCTTGTTACAAGTTCTCTCGGAAAGGGGTTTCTATCAGAGGCAAGCAATGTTAGAGAAGTACACACTTGACGGACACGAAGATGCAATAACCGGCGCCATCAACTTACAGTTTTCACTACGCCATCTAATGTCAGAATCCAGTGACTATAAAGATGTAGAAACAGCACTGCAGTATCTACTAGTGAGTCAGCTTGGCGTAAGAGTTCAGCTGACAACCAAATTCCATGCCGAACTTGCCAACAAAGGAGTTGAGTATAGTTGCGCACATGCAAAATCACACCACCGTTGAGTTCCGGTGTGAAGGAAGCGAGGACAAGAGAATTCCAAGGAACTTGTGGGCAAAGAATGTACATGTCCTGTTGAGGCATTGTACAAGCTTAGAATTGAAAAGTTTGCAGAAAGGGCGAGGGCATACATTGGCACTTACCATCACTTGGATCAGCAGCAGCAGATTGATACTGATGTCACCGCAGCAAATTCTGATGCTGCCGCTCCAAAGAAACAAGAACTCCTCCCCTACAGTCTCATTGAGAGAAAACGGAAAGCCTTCAAAGGAGGCACAGATGTGCCCTTGATTTCAACAATGGCTTTGTGAATTTGCAGTTCATTAAAGTGGTGGATGAAGACGACAATCGTGGATGAAAAATTACTAAACTCTTCTTACATGTTTATCAGATGTCTACTTGTAGGCAGCTGCAATTCATGTTGCTGGCCTCTCGGGCGGGCGGATGTTGAAGTGGCTGGTTTGACTATTGTGTGGCTAATACCACACGTTAGTCAGTCTGAGTGAGCCTGGGCTGGAAGACACCCACTCGGGTTTGTGAAGTACTGTCGTATCGGTACTTGTTGTAATGTCGGTTGGTTGATGATCATAGCACCCGTGCGGACAGTAGTAGGATGGGGCAGAGGAGCAGGTGCAACGTCTGTCACATATGGAAAATAGTTGGACATCATTTGTTGTCGGAACCTTGCGATGTTGCATGGGATGTTGCGAGTCTAACGAGGCGCAACCACCGTTGTTTTTGGCTTATCACGAAGAGTCTGTCGTCCAGTGGCACATTGAAGTAGCTCTGAAGGATGGGGAGAACGTGTCTTTGAGATCATACATTGTGGTGATCTTGTGATGTAGTTGGGCGTGAAGGATGGCGGCACTTGCTTCAGTGTTTGCATGGAGCTTCATTTCTACTTTTCCTAATGGAGAGGGAGTAGTCTTGGAGAGCTCGGATGACCACTGCCAGATGATTGATTGTTGGGATGGATTGCCTTGCCTCTTGTCGTTCATGTGGAGGGCCGTCGGAAAACAGTGTTCCCCAGGAGAAGCTAATGAGACCTCTAAATAGATGCAACCAACCAATGTCAGATTGGGATTGGACAGCGCGATCAATAGCCAGCTGATAGCCACTGAGACACGACGGGAGAGTTGGTAGCTCCATCGGATGGAGGGTCCATTGTGTGACTGCACAAAAATGGAATTGCCACCAACGCTGTCGCCAAGTGCCTTCTTCAGAACAACTGTGGCATCACATCGAGCCGTCATCGCCTGAGGCGAGCGGCAGCTTTGGAGGTGCTCAAAATCTTCTGAAGAGGCACAGTACGGGCACCCACGGAGCGTATATTGACGAGCGCTTTCGTGTTTTCCACTTTGAACTCCTAAGTTCAACCAGTTGTGAACGAGCTTAGAGCGTGTCGGTGCGTTATCCATGCGTGTACGATGGCCACATGACGAGAAAGACTCCCATGCAATGGCCGACATGGTACTGTCTTCCCAACGATATTTTTGTTGAAGGAAAAGTTGATGCCTGCGGGAGGTTATTTCATCTCGAAGGTATGGGATGTAGCGCGAAGATATGTTTTGCTTTCCAAGGACAACTTCCACTGGTAGATGGAGCGGACATGGGGAACAAGATTGAGTGCTTTCCTTGTCGTTGTTTCGACCTTGACGTTGAAGGTGAGTTGTGGCCATCCCATCACATAAGGTACGCAGCTGCACCGCAAATGGAAGGCGGTCAAAAGCTATTGTGGTATCCTCGGCATGGCTTTGTACGTGATATAGGAGGCAACGGTGTATGATGTCCGGAGCAGCCCTTTTGTACTTAGAATATGGGCGTTGTCGGCAAACCTCCTCGTGGGGATTTGATCGCGAATGGAGGAGACTATCTTTACAGCGCTGGCGCTCTTCGCGTAGAATTTGAATTTGCACCGAATGGACCACGAGTGATAATTGCTGAACTCTTGGAGGTATAGAGTCACGGACGCAATGGCAGTTACTGCACTCCGAAGGGAGCTCTGGCATTTGTGCCAGCCATCAACCGGTCCAGTATTTACGACCAGCTGCTCTTTTCCAGGGGTGCAAATAATCCATGAGAAGGATCCTCAATGGTTTTGCCTTCCTCCACTTGTACCAATGTACAGTGTGCACTCAAGTTGGAGGTACTGTAGTAGAGTCTGCTCAGCATCGCAAGCTGACAAGGAGATGGTTGAGAGCAAACTAAGTTCCGCCTCCGGAAGGCGTGGATGAAATATAGTAGTGGTGCTTTTTATGAAGATCGGGGAGTGCGTTTTAGATCACAGAACAAGAATCATAAGAGAATTTTACTCTGGAATATTGTATTCATCGTAAAATAATAGGGAAGTGAAAGCAAGGACGGTCACGCATGAAGCCTGTCATACAAGTACCTGATGCAACTACAGTAGTATGGTGCTTGTATTTGTACTTGTCCTTGTACTTGCGCTTGGAGCTTGATAATTGTTTTTGGAGTTATATAACGCATCTTTGGAGTAAGGCTACAAGGACAGCATAGCTTAGGAGTGCTTTTTGCAGTGTGGTGTGAATTTTGGAGTTTTGGGTTAATCTCAACAAGAAACAAGGGCAGCATAGCTTAGGAGTGCTTTTTGCAGTGTGGTGTGAATTTTGGAGTTATGGGTTAATCTCAACAAGAAACAAGGGCAGCATAGCTTAGGAGTGCTTTTTGCAGTGTGGTGTGAATTTTGGAGTTTTGGGTTAATCTCAACAAGAAACATGTGAAAGTCATTGCTTAGTAATAGCCTCAAGTGGTTTTTGCGTTTTCGCGTTTTCGCTTCTTTTGAAGACCTCGCACCCTTTGTGGGGCTCTTATGAGGGACTGAGGGCCACATTCGTTCGTGACAACCTCAGCCTGCATGCATTGGAGTGCAATTTCTCCATGTTTGAGCCTGTCCATTAAATAATTTGGATCTAAGCAATTAGTAGCTCAACAGTGCTCAAGAGGTTTCCAGGGCCAGATTTGTAGCTCTCTGTGGCTCATCCTAACAACAAGGCCTTGCATAACAGGGTGCGCTATAATGGGACAGTGGCTAGACAAACCGGTTGGATCCATTCTAGCTAGTAGCAAGTAGTAGTGGGAGCGAGTAATGGCTGCCACCTTACCAATATGTCAAGAAGTTGCTTCATCATCAGGAAGTTTGATAGTCAACTGCTCCTCCAACTCGTTTAAGATCAATCAAAAAAGAATCCGCCAAACAACTTGCAGAGCTTTTCTGTTCAGCAAATCAATTTTGCAAGGAGACGAAGCCATAGAAGAATCCTCTACCGCTGTACTGGTGGTGATTTACCCGGTTTTCTTACCAGCAGAGCTAACAAGTTCTTAGCAGTACAACAGGGAAAGGGCTACAACAAAAGTCAAGCAAAAAGTATTGTGAGCTAATCATAAAATTACCAAAATGAGCCATTAATGAAACCCAAGACCAAATTGAAAGATCAATGGTACCAATGACCAAGTTGATTGGTCATCAGCCAGCTCTCCCAAGACCAAGCTGATTGGTCATTAGCATTCACAAGACCAACTCCATTAGTCTTTGTCTTCACAAACCATAATTGATCCAGGATCCTTGGACATTGCTATACATGGGTTATTCACCAAGGGTAATGGGTCATAGGTCAAAGGACATTCATTTATTGGCCATATCCAAGGGTCATTTGTCAATTGACATTCATTCATAGTTCATAACATTCATTCATGTTTTCTCATGATACCTCACAGAACAAATGCTTGCATTGGCATAGAAATACAACAGTTGTCATCACATGTATTGCATCCCAAACCCAACTGAATGAGTGTGAGCACCAATAAGCACGGCAGAATGACCACCAGGAAGATCCAGCAGATAAATCCTTTGCAAGAAAGCAAGTGAGCAGCACTTTGATCCATATTTCTGTTCGCTAAATCGCATTGGTATTGCCTTGAGAACCTTCTGTTCAAGTTCATGCGGTTTATGATCGTTGAAAACAAACTGAGTTGTTGCCTGTCTGTGAAAGCATCTTGGAACATAAAGCTGTGGATATTATGACTACAATGATATCCAAGTTATTGAACACTGTAGTAATGTACAAGGACTGAACTGAAATCGTAGGTTTGCTGCTCATGTAGCATAGATTATCAAGAATCAGTGTGATAAATCAGCAATGTTTGAATTTGGTGAACCTCTTGGAAGTCTTGTAACAAGAAAATCTCAAACCTCAACCTAGCAAGAACAGTTTGAATAGGTAGCAGGGTAGTGATGTTATTGCTGCGCTTTGAGTGCTGGCACTCCAACTTACACACGGCGCTTGGATTGTAAGGTAGAACCGATGAGCGTATGATACAGCATCCAGACAACAAGGACTGTGTAAGATATTTCAGGACTCTCCACCGCGGTAGATTGCAAGCCGTCTTGGAACAATCTACTACCAACCTCTATTGATTGAAACTCATGCAATATTGTACCGTGTCTAGTACCATCAACCTTAATCTTTGCGTCCATTAGTCTTTGTCCTTGTTAAGTTCCCACATTCGAATGAACATTCATAGGACATACAGTCTTCTTCAGATCACCCATGGCGGTTGGCGCTACTTTGTCGGTCAACACCAGGAAACACGATGGTTGAATCTCAGCGTTTTGCCTCATCAGTCTTGTCCCTCTACACCTTAGGACATGCGAGTATCTAACACGGGAGAGATTAACCAACCAATAACCGCCAAGAAAATCGGAAACACCCTAGTCAGTCCTCCTCTCCACAGGAATTTATCCAGCTGGTCTGAGGACTTACAAGTGCACTTACAAAGTCATTGCACATTAAGATATTTTAAATCTGGTAGGACGGCTTAATGCTGACCATTGCGTCGCTCTCGTCTGAATGGTCTCGGACCGTTCCTGCCGACATCCACCGACTCTGTGGTTTTGCTTGATCTATTTCGAGCCCTATCCAGGTTACCATCCTTATCGGGCGGAAGCTCAACTGATACTTCGTCGAATGGACGACTGAGTTGCATGCGAGAGAACGGCGAGGGAGCCAATTCATCGTCTTCTAGGTACTCATCCTCGTCTTCATCCTTCTTCCCGCCCAGCATATTGACGTAGCCATGGATGCTGGTTCTACTATCAGCTCTTGCGGCAGGGCCTTCGTTGTCCGTAGTGTATACGTCATCGTCATCCGATTCAATCCTTTGTTCCCGACGTTGCTGTAACTAAACTCTGCCTCAGAATCGTCGAAATGCTTTGCCATTCCGGACTTCAACAACCCAGGCTTCTCCTGCAAGACAGTTCGGGCATTCCTCGGATTCACAACTGGCATCACAACAGGCATTCGGGAATGATCATCGTCTGTATCATAGTCTGTGGAGAGAGCGACGTCTACAGAGTATTCATCTTCATGCATATATCGCCTTTGATGCGATTGGACGACATCATGATCTGCATCGTAATCGGCAGTGGAGGCATGGCCGAACGACGAATCGTCTTCGCTCATTTCTTGTCTTTTGTCACGTTGGTTGAAGTTATGACCTGCCTCCGATGCTGCTGTGGTAGAGAAATCATCTATGGAATAGTCATCAATCTCGGTATTGCGACAAAAGCTTAGACCGGAATGGCTCAAGCCATCTTGTGGAGACACTTCTTTTCGTGCCGAATCACCGTCGGTGCCTTCTTCCACCGAGGCTTCGGCGTGCTTTGATTTGTAGCGACGGTACCCGAAAAATAGTGCAGCAACAATCCCTATGGCCGATACAATCACGACGACGATCAATCCAGCGGGAGAAAATTGGGTCTCGGGATTTAACATGGAAATGGACACAACTTTGGGAGCGACTTCCTTTATTGTTGCTGAATCTTGGAGAACTTGTGTTTGCGCTTCGCGAACCTTTTCAGCAGAAACAAATCCGGCAAAGGTCGCTGTACCAGAAAAGGCGAGCACAGTCAACGCTGCTAGGCCAGTCACGGTTCCCGTCTGCGTGAGATCAACTGAGCGCAGAGAACTGAACGTTTTCGTGAGTTCAGAAGTCAAATGTGTATCCAGTTGCTTAGCCACGCTTCGCGAGTGCGTGCTGTCCTCCATGGACACTGTGAACTCGAGGAGTTCAATCACAAACGGAGAAGGATTTGCTACCGTGGTAGGGGCAACCGAAGGCGCTATGAATGATGTGGGAGGGAAGGAAGGAGACACAAAGTTGGAGTCACTGTTCTTGTCGTTCACCTGCTGCAGGAATCGACTGCGAATATTTCTGTTTCCCCTCCATTTTACACTTCGTTCCGCTTTGCAGTAGGCTAGGACCACGTTGACCAGCAGAAGTGCCAAAAGCGATAATGACATCTTCATTTCAGTATTCTTCACAAAGGATGCCCACACGCGAGAATGAGCGGAAACGGCCGATGGTTGTGGCCCAAACAGGGCGAGAACAAGCACCTGCGACGACAGTCGTGATGTCGTGATACCTGGTACTTTTACCGGTAGTATCTTACATAGAAGTCGTTCGTGACGAAAACGTGTGAATCATTTTTTTGAATTTACTAATTAGGTCCCTACCGTTGAAATGTTGTTTTCCGACACATTTTTGAGTTCAACTCCGTATGAAAGTGATCGTAACTCGCCGCACAGGACAGCTTCTTGCACAGCTCTGGAGCCAATAAAGATACTACCGGTACTTGCTCAGTACTGTAGATGTTTCGGTGAAGTACGACTGACCCTCCTCAAGAATTGGAAATGGTCCAACCAAGACTCGATCTGGCGGGACTTCCCATCGTTTGTGAGCAAGCTTCATCTCGCAATTCAGGTTTCTACCTTCTCTTGAAAGGGATTTGGTGCGATGTAATGATGATTGACAGATTCCGACCAGGGAAGATACTAGTAGGGGGACACAACCAGTGAGCATCCTTCCGCTTGTTTTAGTCAGGAATCGTTGGTAATTGAGACCTTAGCCTTCACTATGCTATGCATAAAGGTACGCGCGACCCCAGTCTAAGACCTATGATTCTGTCAAGGGAACAATGCACCAATTCCCTGTGCTTCCAAAAGGATAGCGATGGTCCACAAGACGTTGTCATCCTACTCGCCCAGCAAGAGATACGAAGTGTCTCAAGTTGAAGCGCGGTGTGACAGAAGGCAAAGTCTGGTCGAAATATCGGAATCCTCCGATCGCCAATCTATGCCAACACAGCATCCGATTCCAATCGCAGTCTATACTTGTATTGCCACCGATGCATTGCGGACACTCTCTATAACACGAAAAAGCTGCTCAAACAGAGCATCTTGGCAACTATTCGATATCCAACTGCAGTTTCCCTTGGAACCGGGACACACTTCTTTCTTGTGCATTTTGGTCGCGGGCTCGAATTATACGAATCATCTGTCTATATATCACGAATTAATGATGATGATCATATGCACTTATGCGTACACTCGTCGGATACACATGATCCAGAACTACTCCATTTTTAAACTGTGTTTACCTGAAGAGTATTCCTGTACGTAGTAGTTTCGAGTTCAGTGGACTACTAGCTAGTGGCTAGTGGCGAGGGTGCGTATCCCATTCTAAGTAGGAATGATCCACATGAAATTACTCGATCGGGCTCGCGCGTTGTTTGAGTCCAAGACTGATCTCATGGTGCACCATTTTCCTACACGAAAGTTCATTACCAGGTTACATATTTTAATTAACACGGAAATCAAGAACTCCAAGATATTCGCGTCAGGCAAGTTCGGTCCATTGCGATCGCACGATTCACTACTTGTACCACCTTCACGGATGGATTCCCTATCCACAAGGTGTGACAGCGTCAAAGACAACCTCGAGGCGAAAAAGAAACAGCACCACGATGACGACAAGACTGGCGTTGCAACTCATGTTAGTATTGCTCGCAAACATTGCGCATGCAAACTACCGGGTTGATGCTCATGTGGCAGGTCTTGGAAGACCACGCGGAAGATTACTCCAACCGACTTCGAGGAATAATGATGATGTGAATGGGAACACCAACGATGACATGAACGGAAACACCAACGATGACAGGAACGGAAACAACAACGATGACATAAACAGGAACAGCAACGATGACATGAACGGGAACGACCTAAGCCAGCCTCCCTCTGCAGCTCCCCTGGCAAGTCAGCACACCTCTCCAGTTAAGGCCACTCTGCAATCCCAGTCGCCAGCTCCAAATTCTACTGCAATGGTCGTAGTGGTCGATCTCCTAGGTTTTGTTGTCCTTGTGGACAATAGCACTTTTCAAGATTTGGCGAGTGCATTCGAGGAACTATTGACTGATGGATTGAAGAAAGATTTTGATTCTTTGATCTCTGTCGACCTTCGACTGGAGACTCAGATGATATCTGGGAAAACACGTCAATCTCAATTGGTCTTCTCAGGGACTGCTACCTTCGACTCCGCAGTGTCAGACCAACGCATACGCGATGCTCAAACGCTCGTTCTCCAAGATTCCGAAGCAGTACGACAGGTTGCGCCCGATGTGATTACGGTCACAATGTCCAACCCTGTTCCCGAAAAGTCGTCTACTAGCACTGCATCCCAAAACAACAATTCTGCTTTGATTGCTATTTTGGTGGTGGGAGTTGTCGTGGCCTTAGGGGTCGCCACATTCTTTGGGTATCGTTACTTCTGCCTCAGTCCAGGACTGTCTCGTTCCCCGCTGCGTCGCAGTAAGGGTCATGGCACGCGACACTTGCCCATCGTGACGATGCCGAGACCTAAATATTTCCAAGAACCTGTTCTTCAACAAGAAATGGCGCCACCGGAGCAAGTCTTGCGCAGCAACAGTATCATCACCAATGATGAGTATTCTCTAGATGGCATCTCTACAACTGCCGCCGATTCGGAAGCTGGTGGCGGTGTCGATACGACAGAAGCGTATCTCGCCAAACGACTCCAAGAAAAGGAACGCCAACTTGCGGCGTTATCGTCGGGGCAGAAAAAGGATAGTGAGAGCTTCGATGATACGGACGCAGGGTTTACCTACGATAATATTGGCCGGAAAAGCATAGTTGAGTCGGAAGATGATGATGATGATGATGTGTACACTGCAGGTGCGGAACGCTCTGCGGATTTAGAGGCTGGCACTGAGCGAAATGCTGCTTATGCTGCGGATCACGTTGACCAATTCGAGTCGGCATTTGATGAATTTTCCTTGGATCGTCCATTTGACGAATCAACCCTTCCTGGCGACGATGAGCAAGTAAGCAATCACAATGAGAAGTTCGTGGACGAAGGGGACAAGCACATTGGGGCAGGTAAGAGCTCCGCGAAGACGGCAAGAAACGCAGTAAGCTATGAAGGCGTATCACTCTTCCTCCAGGGACGGCGCAAGGCCACTAGAGTGGCTCATGACGACCAAGAGCGACACCCTGGCGACGTGGCACCCGCGACGAGCGTGGAAGTATAGCGAATGATGCGTCAGGTGGGATTGTCAATCCATAATTTGTGTTTGTGTGTTACCATGGCGTCAGGAAGATGAATGTTGTGAAGTCAAATAGGCCCACTTTTATTAATTTTTTAAACTTCTTTGAGGGATGATGAGCTCTTTTGCAGTACGTTGGCTTCATCATTCATTTTCACAACGTAGTCCACGTGCTTCTGTACGCGAAAGTAGACACCTGAGCCTCTGAGTTCTGAGTTCCTTCGTGGTGAAAAATGAATCCTTTTTAAATATGTATTGTACACATGTGGATATGAAGTGTATATGTGATGTCGATGTATGCAATCCGTACGCCGTACAACACGTAATTCTCTCGTTGATTGTTGTACTCCAAGGATCTCACAATTCCATTTCCTTTCAAGGAGATGTTGTCATCACACTCACGGGCACAGCGGTTACCAGCAACGAGGGTTGGAGTCGATGCGTCAATAGCTCTATGGAAGTGAAATGCCATAGTCAATCGCGATTCCGACAAAGCTCCTCGAGGATTGATCCAAACTCACCATTTCGAAATCGAGCGACCACATTTCCCCGCAACTTGCCGATCTTTGCCGTAATAAAGTTCACGCATGCTTGCCGGGATCTACCAGTGGGGTCAATGCGTGCACCGATCAAAGCCTCGACATAGGCAAATAAGGCATGGATGAAGACGATCAAGACTTCAGTCAACGGAAGTAGCTCTTGAAATGCGAGAGCAGCGAGGTCGCATCGCCTGGTGAATTCGGCGCGGTCGTTATCTCCTTCTTCTTCGTCGTCGCCATCATCATCGAAGGCCGCGTCCTCCAAAGCTGGACTCGGGTTGGCAACTAGGTCAATGTATGTGATCTTTGCCAGATCCCTTGCACAGGTTTCTGTGATGAGTCGGTATTGGCGAATCGCATTCGCATTTTGTGTCAGGACGACATCAGCAAAGACGTCAGCCCAATTCCCCATTGGACGATCAGGATCGTTGGGAGGTTTGGTGGAGTAATAATTTTGCAAGTGCTGCATCGCATCAAACAAATCACCATTTCCTATGTCCTCCAGCATGTCACCGTTGATTGATCGAAGAGCGAAGTGCGGTTGTGTTTGTTGGCGGAAATGTTGCTGAAGGGCGTTTTCCCACGGATTGTTCTCGTCGAGAAAACTAAAGTCAAGAAAGTCAGTTTCAATGAGCATTTCCATTGCCTGGGATAGTTCATCAGCAATTTCCTGCAGCTGACTTTCGGTTGCTCGGGTCTGTGATGATGCGATGAGGTGTGATGTGAGTACGTCGACGAGCTCGTCCACCATGCTTGAATGGAATACGACATTCGAAGGATACACCCCAGAGCTATCGGGGGGTTGTTCTTGAAGTTCGTTGAAGGAACATAGCACATCTGAGTACGGACAGTGCATGTCCTCCAACATACTTTGAAGCCTATTCATCAAAAGCATCGTTTCAGCCAATGATATACCCTCCTGATGGCGACTCGCCTCTCGAGCACTGTTGTCACGAAACGATTGCCTGATTCTTTCGTGCGTTTCTAGGGGCCATGCTTGATCTGCTTGTTTCAAGAGATCTTCAACTTCCTCGTTCGCCGTCGCCCCTGAAGCTACATCCCACGAGATGACAGGGCCAGCTATTTCGCCAGTGGCATCTCTGAAAGGACTCTTGAAACCATGTGCCTTCCGCCTGTACAGCCTTGCTATCCGCTTTTCGTTAACGAGGGCCTCATGTTTAAGGTCGATTTCTGTCGTTGCGCCGAGAAAGCATTCCCAACAGAGAAAGAGACCGAAATGTGGACAAATTGTAGTCTCTGCGGATGAACAAGCCCGAGATTCGCACCTTGTCCCGTTCACGAGGCGTAAGAGACGCATGGGTGTTGGAAGGTGGATGGACGCTCTACTCGGGCCGTCACTGCCGGTATTGTGGGGGAGAGCCATTCGAACGACTTGGTTTGCTGTTCTTCTCGCCTGCCCCCCACTAAGCAGAGCACTGGTTACAACATGATCATGAAGGATACTAGCACGGATAGTTTTCGAACACATGGAGACAGGACACCACTCGTTCCGATAGCACGCGCTGCGAATCGGGCCTCCCAAAAGAGCTTCATCAACAGCGAACGGTGTCGACAGCATGTTTGACATACGATGGGATGGGCGAGATCGGTATGATGAACAGATGGAAAGAAAGTGCAGGACCAGTCCTTGGATAGCCGCCCTGTAAAGTACAACATGTTTCGCTTTGTCGATACACCGCAAAACGAGAGAATGATTCCTCGAAACACCACGCAGTTTCTGCGGCGGAATACAATGGGATCCAGCGAACGCTTCGGGGCCCGTCAGAACCATGTAGTAGGGTCACACAGAGTTCCGAAAGTGTATGATTAGTGGTGGGAAAATCAACCGATTGACGTCATATGGATATAGAAGCGCTCAGAGGTAAGTGCGTCGTGTTGTAGTGCGCTCCAAGCTCCAAGTACAACACTCAAGCTGAAAAATCGCAAGTAAGCGAGCCTGCTGTCCTGCCAAGCATGGCTTATAATGCAATCCCCATTTTCTATGTACTCTGGTTGATAGATTAGACTCTCGGGCCTCACATTTACTTCAGCATTGAGACCCAAAGGTTGTCTGGGAGACAAGAGCTGCTCCATTCGCCATGCGAACTGCCGCTGTCAGGGTCCAGCGCTGCAGAGTTCATGCTGCATACAATGTGTTATCCTTCCGTTTACATATCTTCAC
>JAKSYS010000408.1:0-55188 GCA_022925895.1 Fragilaria crotonensis
ACCCTGCGTGAGAACATCCAAATGCAAGAAAGAGGTATGTTCAATTTTTAATACTTGTATTCGAAGAATTGGTTTCTGTATTCGTGTGAAGGCACGATTCCGGAACGAAAATCGAAGCGTCCCCGACATTCGATTGGGATTGAACTCGCCGCGATACTGGGCGTCTCCTTCATATGAAAAGGCTACCCTGTTGTCTAACGTGATAGCCTCCATTTCTCAAGATAGTGTCTCTAACTTTCTTTCTTTCGTCTTGAAACCAACCACGATACAGACAAGATCATATTATGAAAAAAATTGACGGTTGCGTGGCAGAAGCCAAGGCCAAGATGGCCAAAGGCGACAAGAAGGGCGCACTCTTCTCCATGAAACGAAAGAAGCTGTACGAGGCTGAAATCGACAAGATTGAGAATGTGAAGATGACGCTCGAAACGCAAGTCATCAATCTAGAATCTGCTGCACAAGAATGCTGAAACCTTCAAGGCCATGCAGGCTGGAACAAACACCATGAAGAAGCTACGAAACGAAGTGGGTCTCGAACCAGTGGACAGTGTTATGGATGACATTAAAGAAGAGATGGAATTGGCCCAAGAAATCAATAGTGCGATTGCTCAGCCGATCGACCCACTCATGTGCGACGACGACGAACTATTGGCGGAACTCAACGACTTGGGACTGCCGACGGAGGCGAGTTGCCCAGACTCTCACATGCCAGTCCTTTGTCGATGCAAGCTCCATCGAAGCACTCTTGCCAGTCGGAGGGATGATTGGACAGATTGGAAGCTGAATTGGCGAGAATGTAAAACTGATTCTGGCATGCATGTATTTACCGATTTTCCGCGCTGTTCACGCTTTTCATTTCGGAAAATATCGTTCTTGGAATGTTATGCAATTGCTCTTCTCTATTAGATCGTCAACTATAAGTACCCCGTGCGCCTTTTCGAATGACTTGGCAGTCAATTTGCATGAGACATGACGACATGACTTGTAGTCAGTACAACTACTTCGGGATGTGAATGTGGATCAACCTATAAATACCTCTCGTTCTCTTCCCGTTTTGAGGTGTCCCACAGCAACACTTAACGGGTGTGATCAAGTCGGATGGCATCTCTCCAACCACCGGATGATAGCAAACAGCATGGTCATGAAGTGTCTCCAGTCTGCCGGAGATTTACACGTCTCGATTCTGGAAATCGATGCCACTCGTGATACCGGCAAAATGTGCTATTCACATACTACTGTACTGTACATAGTACATACAACAGCGTACAGTGTATGTCGTACCGTTTACTGTTCTCCGAGCTCCGAGCACATATGCTACGTATTCAGGTATGAATATGCATATTCATACATGCATTGAGAATTGCGAGTACTTTGTACTCGTACCAGGTATTGTACTGAGTACTTAACACTTGATACTGTACCGGAGGACATGCATAGTACTGTACATGACTCTTACATGACATGCCAGTACTGGTACTGGGAATCGCCTTTGAGCTTTGAGCTGTGGACGAGTGCTACAGTACACTCTACACTGTACCATTATCTCTAGCTCAATAGCTGGTGAGCATGTGAATTTGAGGTCGCCCCTCGCCCCAGCAGTGGCGGCTCCCAGAGAGGTCCTGTGCCGCCTGCATCGTACAGTGTGAGGCCGCAGAACGTCAACAGTGTTTGTTGCCTGTCGATAGGCGGCACTTCAACTGCCAACACATCGGTCACACGGTTGATCTCATCATTGTAACTCATACAATCTACCGGTAGTACTCCGAGTATCCATCAACACAACGGCAGTTCACTCCCATTCCCACCCTTCGCCTGCCACCTCAACACTAACTTGTTCCTCTTGACTGGCCTTGCAGGACAAATTGAGAACGAAGGACACAGTAGTACAAGGAACCATCTTACCATATGGTACGTTCAATTGCGCCCTCCTCAGCTCCGTCCTGCCAAGTGGGTTGCTTTAAATGTCTTTCGTCGTTCACCTCCTGTGCATGGTGATGGGGTCAATTCTTTGCTCTCATGTCGTGTACACCGTCTTCTAACACGGCTATCGTTTGCCTTCTACCTTTCAATTTCCTCCCTTCGCACAATGTACATACCACTCGTTCGCATACGCCCACTCCTGACACAACAACAACAACAACAACATTAGTTACCATTATCCTTATTACGCGCTGCGACAGGCTCACCACTGTTGGTGGAACTCAAATCGGGCGAGACCTACAATGGACGTCTCGTGTCATGTGATGCTTGGATGAATATGAATTTGCGCGACGTTGTTTGCACCAGCCGCGACGGAGACAGATTTTGGAAACTTGCAACCTGTTATATCCGCGGGTCGGCCGTCAAGTACTTGAGATTGCCACCAGATTTATTGGAAAGGCAGCGGCGGAAGCCGATGATCAACAGCAACAGTACAACAACAGCAGCGGTGGTGGAAGAGGTCGAGGTCGAGGAAGGAGGAGGGGGCGTAGTGGAGGGACTCAAATGGAGGTAGAGGGCGAAGTGCTAGTGGCGGGCGGGGTGGTGGAAGAGGACGCGATGGAGGTAGAGGCCGTGATGGTGGACGAGAAGGGGGGAGAAGCCGCGATGGTGGACGAGAAGGGGGGAGAAGCCGCGATGGAGTCAGTGGTGGACGAGAAGGTGGGAGAGGTCGAGGAAGGGGCAGAGGGCGAGGACCTCCAACTAGCGATAGCTAACTTATGTCAATACAAACAAACAAACAAACAAACAAACAAACAAACAAACAAAGAGGATTATTGAATTATCATCGACCAGATCTGTAGCTGTTGTCTAGGAGATCGTCACCATACCACTGTCAACATTAGTAGTCATCGTTTCGTGCAATCCAAAACCTAGATTAAACATGTAGGACAAAGAGCCAACGCAATCAACAACGCATGATACGTCCAATTCTCAACTTAAAAATCATCAATGTGTCTTCGGCTGCTCTTGGACCTCGTCGACTTGGATCGCGTGGAGGGTGGCTCGTAGGTGCCACCACCCGTGCGTTCCTTGCGGCTCGACGATCGTCGGGACGCGCTCTTGGATCTGCTGCCACTGCCACTACCCGCGCGAGACTTGGAGCGCGTCGCACCCGAGCTGGATCGAAAGACACCGTCTCCATCGGGCTGGCGAGACGAATCCAGCAGTCTACGAGATCTTCCGGACGACCGCTCGCGGTGACGCGAACGACGAGCCACGGCAAAGGCCAAGAAGGTGGCGACAAAGACAATAAAGGCAAACGAGACGAAGACGTTGGACAGCATGCGGGTCCAGCGCGATTCGTCGGCACCGGCAACGGAGGCGAGCTCTTGAGCGGTGGCAGTTCCAACTGTGTAGAACTCTGAGGCGTCTCGCCAAAGACGACGCCACCGTAGGTGACTGAGAGGATTGTGCCCTGCGCGTGACCGAGCGAGATGCAGTCAGCATCGCAAGTGTAGGAGTTGTGGGAGTAGAACTTCCAGCACTGATTGATGAGATCATCGTCATCGGTACCGTAGTCACCGATGAAGTAACCATCTTGGTATGTTGGATAGTCAACACGAGGTGCAATACTTGTAGGATTCATAGACGTCGTTGAGTTGAGTGAAGGTGTACTCCTGAGTGTCCGACCACCACGTATACATATCACCGTCATAGTTATACGCATCTCCATTTCCATTTCCATTCTCGCCGTTCTTGTCTTGTGAGGAGAGGCCATGGAAGTGGTGAGGCCAAAGCTATCATATGTGACGCCCAGGTTGTCATTGGGCGTTAAGCAATAGGCATCGGTGTAGAGAGCCATTTCAAATCTCGCCTCCGCTTTTGGGGCAACGGCGGCATAGATGGCTTGCCCATCTGAGCTGTAACCAACTTGGAAGCACTCGTATTTGGTCATGTAAGACAAGCCTGCCAACGCCACAACGTACTCGTATTCATCAATAGCCCAAAGATGCTTCGAAATCTGCTCAATATACTGATAGAACTCTTGCCTGTACACGCCAATAAGCTCCCAGTCACTATCTGGATTGTGACAATCCAACACTCCACTTGGATTGCCACCAAAGTATTCGTCATAACCATTTCCAGAGTAGTTAGGGTCAACATACTGTTATGTTGATGAGTTGAATGAGGGAGGAACCACGCCTTGAGTGAGTTTTCGTTTCGGCAGCGACGAGAGCGAGGACGCACTGAAGCAAACTTATGGCGTCAATAACAAGGAAAGAAAAGAAGAACTTACCGCAGCCCACATCATCCAACGGGAGCATCCCACAGTGTCTGCATCTTGATTTTGCTGATTATCACCGCTTTTGTGATTGTTGCTGACCTTCGGATGATCGCAATCTATAAATCCTCCCAACATACGGTACGCCTGCTGCCACTTATCATATTGCTGACTAGGATCGGCCAACCCCGCATTGCTGTAGGGATCATAGTTGGAATTCGAGTTCCAACCGGCACGACGAACCCATGGATGATCCTCTTGGGCTGCCTTGTCCCATTCTTCCTTGGACAATCGCTGCATGCTGGAGATATCAGGAGATATCGATGCAATCTTTTGGCGTGCCTTCTCTCGTCGAGTGCGCTGCCTCTCCATGCGAGCCTCGCGATCAAGCTCAAGCTTTTCAGGATCCAAATACTTTAGGTTTCGGCGAATGTCCTCGATCGTCATGTTGTTGTTGATGTTGTTGAAGTTGATTCGGTTCGCGTCCATACCGCCGGCTCCGACGGAAAATGGGGCGACCAACAAGACAGTCAATGTCACGATGGACTGGAGGAACATCATCAGGTCCTACAACTGCAGCTACAATTGATCTGTATTAAAGGAGCAACGGATGATGTAGGATGAGGTTTGGTAAGGGGATGTCGTATGCTACCTTTTTGTGCTCTGTACATACAATACCACTCGATTGGACCACAAAGGTATGTACCAGTAGAACGACCGTGTCGTGTGGAGAGTTTATGGCGTTCAATTGCTTACACTCAGGACTCGCAGAATCTCCGCCAATGATTTCCTCATATATGAAGACAAGATATGATAACTGCTTTTCGATTGGCTTTTTCCAGCGGCTATCGAAATACTTCATGATTGAGATAATGTTCTTTGTACAACCCTGTATACATTACTCTCGCCTTTCAACGGATAATCCATTCCTAAATATTCGTTTCTTCTAAGGATTTGACAAAATATATCGGGGAAGGTTTCTCGCAATAAAAAAGTAAGAGATGTCGGTAATTGTACGGTACTTGTACTACTGTAGTGTACTGGTCCAAGGTATTCACGCAAATAGCTGTACCTGGTATTGTACTTGTGGTACTTGGACTTTGAGTACTTGTACCATGTACCATGTACAGCAGGTTTCATCCTCAAAACTCCTAAGCTTGTGCTCGGTACAAAATGTACGTGTAGCCAATAGAAATTAAGGTTGGACGTCATCGAAAGATTTATTTTTCGTGTTAAATGCGTGAGTTCCACAATGAGATTGCATGCCGTTGTTTGTCACTTTTCCACTCCTTACAAACGGACTCACCCCAACAGTTGTCTCCCAAATCCCCTCAAGTATCGAGCTGACCGAGCGAGTCAGTTTACTATGGCAGAAAGTGGCGGTATCATCTCACTTATTGCGAGGGCAGTGGTGTTGCTTCATTCCGACAAGTTGTACGGACCAAGATTGTCAAGTCGCTGGCTCCCAGCGGCAGCATGGGCTGAACTATTGGTCAAATCGGGTCACATTGATCCCACAATTGTGAGTATTGTTGATGCTCGAAAGTTTAATACTGCCATGTCCAAGTCAATTCTATTTGGTGAGTCGATGACCCTTTGACGGCACAAACCAATCTGGTATGTTCCGAGTGTGCTATCAGAAGCAATTCTTTACTACTTTACTGAGAAGAAAAGGCAAGTCTACTATCCGTTTCCATTGGACAAAGCATGGAAGGAGAGAGCTGAGCAAGCAGCAGTGAATGCCCCCATTCCTTTGACACGAGGGCGACCACCAGCAGCAGAGAGTACACAAACTACGTCCGACAATCAAGAAGTTCCGGAAAATAATGACCGTCAGCCAACAATTGGTGACATCTCTGAGCCTCCAAATAAACTACAACGGACAGATAGTTCAGTTGGCGGTGGTATTTCCTCCACATCGTGCTCGTATTGGCCTTCGAGTCCAGAGGCCTACTATTTGTTTAAACCGAGAGCTGGTACAGGTGAGACTCCGCAAGAGGCAGTGGAGCGGCGAATCCAACTGCTGCAATCCGTTCATAAGCATGAAGACAGTTGGAGAAACGTTATTGTTGGCCGAGATGCGGACCACTTTTGCACCAAGGCCGAAATAGTGGAGATTCGACAGCGTGCAACATTTCTCTGCTGCGCGTATCAGCTTGCACTTGAACATATGAATCGATGGACATGGCAGGATTGTTGCAGGGAGGCCTGCAAGCGCTTGAATAGTCTTGGTATGTCCCAAGCTACATTCTACAAGACCGTTTCAGAGTGGAACGGTGTCTTCAGAAGCTTAGAGAGTTTCCCCCATCCCAACTTGTACGTCCAGTGTGGGAAGCGACCTCTTCCTCGTCTTCTCGAGATGTATCCAGATGCTAGAGATCAGATTGTTTCATTTGGAGTGAAGAACTTAGCTACCTTAACAATAGAAGGCATTCACGACTTCATTGTTAGCGTTGTTATTCCAAGACTTGCAACTGTTTGGAAGGAAGATCAACAAAAGGTGCTGGCGACAGCAGACAATAGTACTAGTACTGCTGCTGCCGCCATACTATCCCGAGAAGACGAACACGACGACAAGAACAAAGAACTGCTGACAGCATCTTTTCTCAAAGCACATGGGCTTGAGTCTATGAGTTTCACTACTGCTTGGCGTTGGATGCGATTGTTAAATTTTAAGTACGACGCTCGCAAGAAGAGTTTCTACGTTGACGGCCATGAGCGCGATGATGTCGTCCAGAATCGGAAGGAATTCTGCAAGCAATACTTGACAGAACTAGAGCCCTACTGTAGACGATGGGTGCAAGTATCAAAGAAGATGCGATGACTATGAATGGTTTAGATCTTCGATTAGGGCATAGCTACTTCGATATTGTAAACGATACTGAAATGTTCGAGTTCCACATCGACTACTGGAAATATTGCACCAAGAAGAATGGACCAACAAACCCGCCATTTACAACCACGTTGCATCCGACAACCAGCATACGAGTCTCGTTAAGAGCGACGCCCTAATGATTATTGGGCAGGACGAGAGCGTCTTTGCTCAGTACTTGCTTGGTAACAGGACTTGGATCGGGCCTTCTGGACAACGCCCGTTGTTGCCGAAGTCTGAAGGGACGGATACATGCTTTCGGCATTCGTATCTCGTGAGTTCGGCTTCGGCAGAGTGCTGACAAAGAAGAGTTAGATCAAGTAAATGCAGCAAGGCGAGCGAAGGAATACTTACGTCGACAAACATGCTGCAAAGGAAGTACTTGGAACAATCAACAAGTCCGACTTGAAAGAATCGCCGCTAGTCAAGTATTTGTACATTGGAGCAAGAATGAAGGCTATGGATAATTTGAAGACGTTGTGGATTGCCTCCAGGTATTGTATCCTGAATTTCAATTTGTTTTCTGTTCGACCACAGTCAGGGACACGCACGCAAGAGAGACGGAGCACTGACTGCGTTAAGTATGTCAAAGGCTATGGCGGAGCACAAGCAAAGATGAGGACACAATTATTTTGCAAGACGAAGGATACCTCGGTCCGCACTCACCTATCCTAAAGCTGGTGACACTCAGAGTCTGGTTTATCTTGAAAGCGATAGTGGTCCATGGTACTTGTCACCAGAGCAACGGCAATCACAAACACGACCGACCCACTGGTCGAAGCAAACGTGTCGAAAGATCAAAGAAGGTACTTGTGGAGTGTCTCCGTGCTGCAGGTGTGACCCTCCAACAGCAACGTGGATATACAAGAAAGGAACTCCAAGAATTTGCGAAGAACAATGGCATCGATCTCCATGAGCAGAAGGAGGTTGTCACATTTGGTTGGGAGCGACAACCGAAAGGGCTTCTGCAAGTGCTTTGGGAAGAGGACTGATTGATTGTGAGGCAATAGACAAGTATACAGTTGACGGCCTGATATCATCAGCGGCAAGGTTGACTTACAGTATTCTTTGCGAGGCATCATGTCAAACTGTCGAGACTTCAAGGAGGAAGAAACTGCACTACAGCACTTAGGACGGCAATTAGGAGTAACTGTGATGCTGACGCCAGTTCCATGCTGAACTTGCGGGAGAAGGTGTTGAGTACAGCTGGGCACATGCAAAAGCCTTTTATAGGCGTCTGCCAGTCTCAGAAAGAGAGGGCGCGACAACTTTAAGCAGCTCGTGAAAGAGAGCACATGTCCTGCAAACGTATTGACAAAGATTAGAATCAGAAGTTTGCATCAAGGGCAGGGCTTACATATGTACATACCATCACATTGAAGAAGAGAAGAACAAGAGGTCGAATCCTGTCTCTGATATTGTTGAAGAGCACGCCACCAGAACAGCAGTATTACCTGGTGGTGGTGACGATGCCGTTCAAACCCAATGCACCAGCAATTGCACTTCACGAAGATTGAACGGATCTCGAAAGCCTTCAAAGGGCACAGGTGTGCCCTCGACTTTGACAGCGGCTTCGTCAATTCTGAATTCAGGGAAGTGATTGAGATCAACGACGAGATGTAAATCAATTTTTTATGATGACGACCGTGTTACAATTCTGTTTGCAGAAAGATTTCCCGGATATTTACTTTGGAAAATTGTATAGGTCGTAGATTTTGTACTGACCTCTACTTTAGGAGGGGTTCATGATGAAACCTGCTGTACGACTAGTAGGACAGATCTATGTATGCATATTCATTTTAAATATAGTAGTATGATATAGTGATACTCGAAGTACCGGGTATCATACAGTACCAGTACGCGTCTATGTGTACGTATGTATGACACATACACACATACAGTATCTGAAGAAAATGGTCATGAGACCATCCTGATATCATTTGCATGCTTGGCGAAACAAATAATACTCGGAGTAGGCGTTCGGTCGTCTACTACATGTACCGATAGCCCGATAGCTAGTAGCTACCGGTAGTACAAGTAGTACTGGAGTAGACAATAGCAATTTTTGAAGATGGCAGTCGTGACTTGTCGACAACAACAAATACTCCGAGTACATGTACTGGTGCTGCAGTGCAGTACTGGTATCTGTGCCAGTTGTATGTATCATAATGTTGTAATGCTCGAATCACGTGTATGTATGTATGTATGTATGTATATGCCGTTGACATGTTGAGATAATACAGTAGGTACTGGTACCGTGATAGGCGTACGCTACGGGCACCCGCAATACGCAATCGACATTTGTCAAGTCGCATGAGTCGATTTCGTCCAAGTTGGTGATGTCACCAGAATGTGAATGTAAAAGAAGAGAATCCTTGAGTTCGGGGTCGAAGAATCTTAAGTGAGAGTTGGCTGGCAAAGCGTGTCTTGCCTTCACTATTGATTCCTACGTGGAGCGTACAGAAAACAACGATTCAAAATTGTTGCTGTGAAATTCTTTCCCACGAGGGAGCGCTTCCTTTATGCCGTAGTGAATCAGTGCGCTGCACTCTCGAAAAGTCTGTTAAAGAAGTGACTGTGCCGACGACAACGACGGCCTTCCACCAACAGCAGAGCAACATTGATTTTCTTCACTGCTCTGAATAATTGATATAGAACTTGGTGTGATAGGATGAGCGTCCCGACCGACGTAATCGAAGTATTACAAGTCATGGAGAAGAATCAGTCACAACTGGTTCACTCAGGTCGCCAACGAATGGCAACAAGTCATTGGCGCTGGGTCGCAGGTTTGGTCATCGCCATGGCTGCCTCAACACCGATCTCAGTCCATTCCTTTGTGCTGTCGAATCGTCGCATGTTTACAACTCCAGTTAAAGGCTCGACGCAACCAGGTACGGCCGAAGTATTGATTCAACGAACATTCCGACAAAGAGTGCGCCAAGCCGGTATCTGTGGAGGCTCAACTGTACTGCTTCCATCATTTTTTCTGACTATCTCTTTTTTACACATACAGTAGTGACCAGCAGCACGGCGCGATTTTCGCAATTAGAAGAAGTGTCCTTATCGTCGTCCTCGTCAGCCACCACCATGCCCGTTCGCAAGGCGAAACACAAGGGTCGTCGCAGCAGTAATCCAGCTAAAAAAGAAATTTCGAGTCGGGGCTCAATTTTAACAGAAGAGGAGCTTTGTCAGCATGTCACGGCGCAATACATCCATGGTCCAGGGGGAACCTTGCGTGCGTCGGCGGCAAAGCGCTATCATCAGCAAGAAGAACAAGAGTTGGAGAATATTGTCCAGCTTAAACGGCTGGATCAACACCCTGCGCTGGTTCTCAATGCAGATTATCAAGTACGTGTTTCATATGACAATCATTGCTTATGTTGGGGATGCTGCTGTTATGCCAAGGGCAACTTACTCATTTTTGTTCCTCCCGTGGGTGTAGCCCATAAGTTTCCTTCCTCTCAGCATGTGGCATTGGCAAGAAGCTGTCAAGGCAGTGTTTAGCGGCAAGGTGACGGTGGTCGAGGTATATCCTGATGTGACCATTCGTGCAGCGAACCTGGAAATCCCTTTACCTAGTGTCATTGCCTTGAACGAATACGTTCAGCAGCCGAATAATGTACGTCTCTACGGTACTGCTTCTATGTCACTTCGATCTTTCGCCTACTCACAACCCAGTTCGTTGGTAGAAACCGGCTTTTACAAAGCGAAATGTTTTTCTCCGCGATGAATACCGGTGCCAATACTGCAGTCACAGATTTCACACTCGTGACTTGTCGCTCGATCATGTCATGCCTCGATGCATGGGCGGTAGGCTGGTTTGGTAAGTACCGGTTCATCCCCTGTGATGGCTCTGCCGCCTGGGACTGATTGCAATTGTTGAGTTTGTTCTAACTCGATTTTCGTCAGGGAAAATGCAGTCACCTGTTGCAAAAAATGCAATGGACGCAAGGGCTCCTTGACGGTGGACGAAATTAAGCACGTGGGGATGAAGCTGCGTCGAGAACCCTATACTCCCACACAATATCAATTGCACAAAATTGCGGGCCAGATGCTGCCAAAAAAAGTACATCCCTGCTGGGCACCTTACTTAGGTCTTGGACCATCGACATCAGCAGCAGGGGACTTTTTCTTCTCGGAAGAAGTGTATCTGGAAGATATTCCTTAGACTGAGATGGGATTTGAAGTGCAATATCGTAGGCATAAAATACTTGTCATGTATAAAAGTGTGTTTTGTAAATACTATTACTACGTTGCTACGCAGTGTTTGGTGGGCATGCATATGTTGGCAGTATTTGATTCGTCATGATGACGATTCACCATGCCAAAGGAAGGCACAAAACAACATACTCCACCACGACAAAAGCCAACCCTGGGAAAAACATTCTACTCCAATCATTCCCCCACGACTTTTGTCGTCTTCCAAAAAACGGAGAGGCAGGAAACCCAAGTATGGATTAACACCACCTCCTCTGATGCGCTTTCGTTTCTCCTTGGTCCTAGCCTCTGCCACTGCCACTGGAAACACAGCCAAAAAGTGATTGCCCGCAGCCAATTGCTTCCCCGGAACGACATCGGGGAATCGCGAATCGGCCGACAGTATATGCAATGCTTCCTTTCGATCAAACCGGGGTGACCCAAAGCATGCCATGCGACGCAACCGAAATTCCTCTTTATTTCTCTTGTACGGGTACAATTCGTAGATATGTATGGGTCGTTTTAAAAGATTGCAAAGCGCCACAACTTCGGGGCCTCCGCCCCAAAAGGATTCTTGTCGCATTGTCTCGCAATATTCCTCCGGAGTACAACCGTAGGGAGAAGCCGCTGTCTCGATCAAATCGCGGGCACGCATGTACTCACGACCCTGCAAATACAAGAGTCGCTTCGGTTTGGAGGCCAAGTAATCAACGGCCCGTTCTCTTAAAATGCGGGAATGTTCCCGCAGTTGGTCCATATTATTGTCATAACAAAAGTGCGTCCCATTCTCCACCTTGCTCAAACAAATCGTCAAGGAATGGAATAGGCAATTTCCATCACCGGGAACTTGTCGGATGCGGACCGGCACGCCCGTGATGATTTGCAATGCTTGCCTCCAATCGCATCCTTGCCCACTTCGAGCTCCGATGGGATCCGAACGTACGGACGGGCCAAAAATTCCTCGCGATCAATTTGGGATGATGGATTCCAAAGCAACGCGGGAGATGACGATTCGCCACCGTCTGAAAAGGTTCGGAAATTGACGGATCGCGGAAGTGCAGGTTTCGTGGGCGCGCTGCTGTCGGCCAAGACATTGAAGATTGCGAATGAGAGGACTACATAGCGGAGGGCGTTACAATGGGAAGGTCGAACAAGGGGCAACATAGCGACGACACAGCACAGTTAGAAGACTGAGTGGCGCTGCGTTTTCAGCTATTCCATAAGTCAAGCTCAAAAGCTTTCAACAGTACCAGGTACAGTGCCAGCTGTCTGTATTTCTGATTGGATCCGGTGGTTTCATGTCGTCCCAGTCCAAGACCTGTCTGTCGGACACTTGTCATGAACTTCCGCGAAGCGCTTCATGGCACAGTGATCAGTACCAACTGAAGTACTGTAGTACTATGTACCACGTACCAATCCATTTGAATCACTTTAAATCCTGGTACTGTACTGATAGTACGTACTACATACTACTACTAGCTAGCATGTACTACAGTAGTATTATACATTTGATACTGCGTGTTAGACCAGTTACTCGTACTTGTGCGACATACAGACTATCTGTACTGGAGTATTAGTACGATGCATACGAACTACGAACACTCGCCTAGTAGTGTAGTAGAGTACTGGAGTACTACCGGTAGTACAAGGTGACAGACTTCCAGCATCGCCCTACATGTTTTTACATGTATCCCTATCCCTAACTGTCGCCCGTGTGCACAGTAAAACGTTACATCCGTGCTCCAGTAACCAGTGCGACACTGCACGACTGGAATCAAAACTCTCGTCGATTTGAATTTCATGTTCATCTCATCCCATGAGATTGAACACTCATTTTCAGACTCAACGCCTCGTATACGGACGACCACGCCGCGACACGAAACGACGTCTCCGCGAAACGAGTAGTGTTCCTTATTGTTCCAAAGGAACACTCCCTTCATTCAGACCTCTCATCTGTTGCCCCTCCTCACTCTTCTCACAATTGTCAAAATAATTCATTTTTAGTGCCACTTACCTTTTCGTGAATACTGCACATATTTGCACATGATGAATGAATTCTTTGACCATGACGAATTTTTACCGCCGGTCGTCAAATTGTCAACCTCACCATACTGTACATATATCAGTAGTCAGTACGACGGTACTCACTATTACGACAGCACACAGCACGGCAAGCAGTACAACAGTACTTCTTGCACATCACTTCCTCTGCCCGGCCATAGTCCGTGCACGTCTGAGTCTATCGTTACCGTACATAACGATAAACTATTAGACAGTGCCCACTATGACCAAAGCGATATTATTACTAGTCAGTCCCTCGCACATTTATGTAGCGATAGACCGACAGATAGTATACGTATCGTTGTCTGTAGCGGTAGACAGCAGTGTATTGCTGTACCGTTAATAGACACACTAAGCAGTAGTCAGTGTCGTACTAGACACTTACCTACTGGGGGCGTGCCCCGTAACGGTCACGTCCTGGTTCTTAACCGGAACCTTATGCGGATCCGATTAACTGTCACCTATTTTTCGTCATCGTACGACACGTTACTTAAGGACCTTGTAGAAAATTTAGCTACAAGTGGAAGCTGTTCAAGATGGGAATTTTGTTTCCTTTCCTCGACTTATTTTCTCAATCAATTCACCGCGCCTGCCCTCCCTGCTCTGAATTTGAATTTGAATTCATGCACATATTCACGTACATAAATCTGATTTAAAATAAGAATAACTCGACATTTTTTCACCGTACTGCAGCACCATTCCATTCATTGTTCCCACTCCTATTGTATTGAGATGTCTACCGACACCACAACGTTCTTGCAAACAAGCCAAGCCGCGGTGACAAAGTCATTACAGGTGGCTTTGGACGGCGCATCCAAGGATCTGAAACACTGGAGAGCGGTTATTCCTTTCCTTATCAGGGCATCCCATGCACCAGGCTCTTTACTAAATGTTCCTTCAGATAGTCATGAGTGCGAGGACATTCTTGAGTATTTGCAACCTATGTACAAAGGTTACAAGATATACTTCAGTGACAAGTACTCTGCATCCATTTCTAGTGGCGGTGGCTGGAAGGAGCTTCTGAAGGACCTTGCAATTGCAGGAATGCAAGGTGGATTCTACCTAATTGGAAATGGTAGTTACAAGGACAAACATATTGTTGTGTGCCGAGGAAGCCGCTTGTATCAAGGTACTAAGAGGCAGCAGCTGAGTCCCAGCCAGAAGCCGCAATACAGGAATGAAACTTTGCACTCTGATCGCAACAATTCACGTGGAAATGTTGGGAAACTTCTTCCCCGCAAGACTCGCACTACTCGTGCAATAGAGAAAGGTTCTGTCTGTCCATTTCGAATGAATATTGGACTGGATTCTTTTGGATACTATCTTGCTGGCGGAACCGGAAATTCTCATCATGCATATCACCCGAAGGTATTGAAAGTTGAGTATGCTGTCCCAACGCGACTTATTGGTGGAGTTGAAAAGGACATCCTAGTTAGCGTTGGTAGCGCGAAGGCTAATGATGGTGTGGGGAGAAGTATTCATTTCTCTCGATGCAGATACGTGATTCCTAGAAGTCAGGTTAGATACATTAATGGGTTTCGGGGTGGGGCCTGCAACAATGATGGTAATTCTGCACTCCGAGACAGTCCTGATCAGAGTCCAATTGACAAGCTTCTTACTTCCTTTCGAACCAAAGGTTTTGATCATTGCGTTCTTTACCATCATCTTCCGCATCAAAACGGGGATGTCACGATGGGTGAGGAAATTCCTTCATCCATGGATCAAGATAATGCGCATCCAACAATAGGAATAATGGTGAATGAGTCATTTGGTGATGACGGTGATCACAATGTTCAGCCTTCTCCACCAACATCCATAAAAGTTGTGCTTCCTGATAGTGAGGATTTGGACATGCAGTTATTTGCGAGAACACATCGACACTCACTGTTGGTGGATGACAAGCAAGACCTCATGATTGGTTGTGCTTGGACAACACCTCCCGAAAAGCGCCTATTCAAAATGTTCGGCGAGGTGCTCCACATCGATTGTACTGCCGATACAAATTACGAGGACAGACCGTTCCTCACAATAACTGGGCGGGACTCGAATGGAAAGATGTTCACTGTTATCCGCGCTTTTCTTCCGAATGAACGTGCCTGGGTTTTTCGCTGGTTATTTCAGACAGTAATGCCTTCTTTGCTTGGAAGGGAATTCATTGGAAGAGTAAAGGTCATTGTGACAGACGGCGATTCACAAGAAACATCACAGCTTGATGAAATGGTTGCCCAACTTGAACCTCAGTTCCGTGACATGTTCCTTACTGAATGCGTCCCTGTCAATAGTCCTTCCGTCAAGTATGTGCAATACGACCCCAACACAAAATAATCCGCAATCAATTCCATTGAGTTGCTGTGGACACTCCTGGTATTTGAGCTTCTCAAGTACTTCATAATGCGCGCGTTGCAAATGATTGTGTTCGGGTCTATGCAACACGAAATTACACAAGAAGTCATTCACTTCTGCCACAATTTCTGATGAGTCTGAAGGAAGATTTGCGGACGCTCTTGTGGAGCGTCGCAAAGAATCGTAGAAGTGAATATTGATGAAGAAGTCAGGGCAGGCCTGGTTGAAATCGACAACAAAGACAAAGAAATGCACGTCCTCAACAACGGGGACGATGAGCCTGTTCACACAGTCATTGTGCAAGTCAAAAACGTGTTCGAGACGAGAACGAATCTTTGCAATTTTCTTTTCCTTGTACGTAGATGTTCCACCAGTCGTATCTTCAAACAAGGCATTGTTTGCAGCCATGTATGAGCGCACAGCGAGAGACCCAAGAAGAACTTTATCAGAAGACTTTGCTGCCGGTGGTGGTGGTGCAGCGCACTGGATGAGGCAGTTTAGGAGTCGGGTATTCAACATTCTTCCATGTATGAGCGCACCCACATCTTGTCTTATTACACGCTCCTGCACGCCGTACCGCGGATCACCAGGAAAGTGTGTCTGCTGGTTCTTTTTTGGCTTCTTCCTCACCATTGTTTTGCTTGAGGCAAATGAGTCCGGAGTCCGGAGTTACCCTGAAGGTTACCTTAGCTTTGTTGTGTTGTGTCGTTGTGTCATGCGACGAAACAACAAACACGTATTTTTGTGATACTGTTTTGAAAATCCTGGTTATTGCATACGTTATCCTACGGTGTTATTGAAAAATGGAAAGATAACAGGTGTTTTTGAGAATAACGTATTATCAATAACACCGTCTAAGTTTTACACTAATTACAATAACACCTTTTAAGATTTCGTATTATCAATAACACCGTCTAAGTTTTACACTAATTACAATAACACCTTTTAAGATTTCGTCGTATTATCAATAACACCGTCTAAGTTTTGCACTAATTACAATAACACCTTTTAAGATTTCGCATTATTACAATAACACCGTTTGCAGCGGCAGAAAAATGGAAAGATAACACGTGTTTCTGAGAATTCCCCTTCAATTATTGCAGGACTCCAGCCTGAAGTACCCTGAACTTTGCTGCAGTAAAGGAGCCGAACAATAAGTTTTGCTCCTCAACATTGCTTGCACTCGGCTCACAGAGCGACGTACAGTGCCTAAGCACCCTCCCATCCCAACTTATTGCCACGCCATGGGTAAGCTTCACAGCGAGTCCATGAAAGTTATTCCCGGCCTCGTCAACCCCAACCACATTGGGCATTACAAAATACCAATTTTTAGCTGCACCCGGAATCGTTTCGGTCCAAACGCTGAACCCAGGTGAGGCATCCCAAACATCAAAATGGGAAGCGTTCATGAGGTTGACACTCATGTCAATGGAGAAGCCCACACGAAGAAAGTGGCCATCGCCATCCATAGGTGGAACTGGGGGGATGCCTGAATCGGCCTCCAGCTCTTGGATCATCGTGAGAACGTCAGGGAAACAATGCCTCCCCACAATCGAAAGACTCTGAACGAACTCTCGCAGAACTGGCTCGGGGACCAACAAATTGGTTGTGTACGCACTCATTCCCACCCCATCACGGTGAATGCGAGTCCCAATCGGCGGAAGCAAGATCGACGGGCGTCAATGCTCGATTCAAGACGACATCCATCAGAATGAATTCTTGCGGAAACGAGCTTACAGAGCCGGATGGACGGAAGACATCGTCCTCACGAAGGGATTCCAATTGCTGTATTTGGAAACGCGGATAGCCACCACCCGATAATCCCAACACCTCTTGCAGCCCATCCGCAATCCACCGAATGGGAGTGTAGCAAATCGTGGGCTCGACATGTTTGGCACTTTCGGCTTCGTTTTTAACGCATGTCGAGAAGAACTCATCGAAACCCCCCCTCAAGTCCCCCGGCAAACACTTCAGAAGGACGTCCAGCACTTGTAACTGTGAGGGGACGCGTTTCCGAACGGACCGAATTTTCGGTTTCCTACCCTTCCGACCTCTCCGATGTTTTCCGGCATGATGATGCGATTGCACAGGGTTAACAGCAGGGACAGGAACGCCAACATTTGCTGCCTGCCCGGAAGCCACAACCCTAGTAGGCGTGCACCCGAGATTAAGAATGGAGGAGCGACATGGATTCGTCAGCACCCTCGTGGCCAACACGTCGTTTGCGGCATTCCTCGGGAACAATCCCGCAACAACACCACTTACAACATGATCATCGACAGCGCTATGCGTCATCACAAAAGATGAGGCTGCACGAGGCTGCTACCGGTTCGGGCGGAAAAACGAACAATCCCTGGCAACCCACTCCACAGTTGTGGCAGAGCGTGATCAATCGGGAAAGCAAGCTGTCACGTCCAAGGGTGCCGCCGGTTCGTACGAAAAAACAAGCAATCCCTGATGACCCACTCCACAGTTATGGCAGAGCGTGATCGATCGGGAAAGCAAGCTGTCACGTCCAAGGGTGCCGCCGGTTCGTACGAAAAAACAAGCAATCCCTGACGACCCACTCCACAGTTATGGCAGAGCGTGATCGATCGGGAAAGCAAGCTGTCACGTCCAAGGGTGCCGCCGGTTCGTACGAAAAAACAAGCAATCCTTGACGACCCACTCCACAGTTATGGCAGAGCGTGATCGATCGGGAAAGCAAGCTGTCACGTCCGAGGATGCTACAGGCGGCAGATCCTTCAATTGCTTGTACAGAAACGACGAGGAGGGTGCTTGTTTGGTGGGTCACGACAAAGGATGATCAACAGCAGAAGCAATAACAATGAGGTATCGTTGTGTTTCAGGCAAAAATGAAATGAAATGAATGTCAGATCAGCAATGCAAAATCTCACGAAATAAATGTATCGATATACAGATATCCACATCGTGATACATGTATTGAGCTGGATGGGGAACAATGCCGATTTGGCTGGCGCGCAATGCCGGTTTGAATGTTACACATACAATTTTTTTGATTTTTGTTTTCGACGGATGAGCAAGATTCCTATGATGTCACGATGACGAAAAATAGGTGACAGTTAATCGGATCTGCGCGTCGACAGGTTCCGTTAACCCGAACCCTATCACAAGGTAGCACTCCGAGAACGAGTGCTTGTACGAGTACAAGTACCTTGTAACTGGTACATGGCTATGAGACGGGAATTTCTTAAAACATCAAACCCATGGGTACCCACGTTAAGCTACGCTCACGGAAGTACCAGCCCAAACCCACCCAGAACCCATACGATCTACCAAGACCTACCCAAACCCACCCAAACCCACCCAAACCCAGTAGCCAGTACTGGAGTACATGGTTCTACTACTACCGGTAGCAAACATCTACTGTCATTTTTTGCTATGATTTGCCGGCCCACCCAGACCCACCCATGAAATCCTGAGCTCACCCAAAACCCACCCTTAACCCAATGGGTTTGGGTGGGCCGTGGGTTTGGGTGGGCTGGGTTTGAAATTCCCGTCTCTGATGGCTATCCTGGGAATCCTGACTCCAGCATCCTGTCTGTATGAAATAGTAGTACTCAGTACCTGGTACTCCGGTGGTGTACATACTTCGAGTACAGCACTTCCAGAAAGTAATGTGACATTTGACAAGCCGACATGCAACAGAGCAGAGTTCTTTTCTCAAAGTTCTTTTCCGATGGGCATCGCGTGAGAAATACCCTGCGGCGATCACTCACCTCTCGGAAGAAACGCGGAAAACGCAGATCAACGACACGTTTTCGCCTACATAATCAGCAATGCCTGCACCTGTCACCGCCATCAAGAACCTTCTGCTCGTGTCGCTGAGCTTTCCCGTTGCTGTCACCGGACGTCAATATCAGGCTCTACCACGATCGACTCAAGGTGTCACCTTCTACCGACAGCCATGGTCTCCTTCGTCGCAAGTCGATGGCCAGGGCTTTTTGACGGAACTCTACAAACGCATTCCTGGTAGTTGGGAGGAAGAGCAACCACTGAATGGAAAGCATAGAAGACTCAACGACGCGGAAGGAGCTCAAATTCGACAAGTTCCGGGAGACGGAAATTGTCTCTTCAACGCGATAGCCGTGTCTCTATGCAAGGTTGAACAGGGACAACATTGCCCCTTCGATGACAACGATTTTCAACAGCTACGTCAATATGCACAAGCTCTACGAGAAAAGGCTGTTGACTTTTTGGAAAAGCGAGCAAAAACTATCCATCGACCGCTCTACCTTCAAGGCGACACTTGTATCGAGACTCAAGAATTGTTGGAACATTTTTCCTCGCAATATGGAATGTCGGCTCAAGAATATTGCGATGCAATGCGACAAGATGGCGTATGGGCAGGTGGTCCCGAGATTGTGGCGCTCTGCAATGTAATGAAGCGTCCGATCCACTTGTATGAACTCCATGTGGATGACAATGACTACCAAGAGAGTAGTGACCGACCCAGAACTGCCCAATTTTGCCTGCGTCGCATGTGCTGCTTTGGATCACCTCGATTCGATTCTAAAGAGGCGATCCATGTTTTGTCTGCGGACTCTAGATTTCCAGATATAAATCCTGGACGACACTTGAGGGAAGGCAACCACTTTTTGTCAGTGTTTCCAGCGACAAGCTCAACGTTATCTCGGAAACCACAACGAGTGCGAGGGGGAGGCGGTATGCCCGAGGTTGCGTCGGAGCTTTATCTAAATTGACAACTGTTGCACACCTTAGGTCCTTGCTGGCCGTGAAGTGAGCGGTGAGCCTAATACTTTGAACGCGAACATTCTCTAGGATTTGAGGGTAGGAGTAAGTCGTGTCAAGATGACAGAACTCGAACAGGAGCTAACATGTAAGATATAGTAGGAAATACTGTAGTGTGTAGTACTGGCGCGCAGATCCGATTTCAACTTTCAACTGGCACTCTGATTTTTCGTCTTTGACAGTCTTCATGGTCGGGTCGATGTTAATACTAGCCGTTAATCAAATTCAGGAATCAAATAAAGCAACCACGTGTAGGGCTAGAGCTAGGTATATTAACCTTGTAGAGAAAAACCCCGTGCTGTACTCTTGCTAAAGTGTGTATGAGTACAGTACAAGCATACCAAGAGCTTGCGACATTAAGTGCTAATGTAGTGGTGTGTAGTGTGCAGTGTGCAGTGTGCAGTGTGCAGTGTGCAGTGTGCAGTGTGCAGTGTGCAGTGTGCAGTGTGCAGTGTGCAGTGTGCAGTGTGCAGTGTGCAGTGTGCAGTGTGCAGTGTGCAGTGTGCAGTGTGCAGTGTGCAGTGTGCAGTGTGCAGTGTGCAGTGTGCAGTGTGCAGTGTGCAGTGTGCAGTGTGCAGTCAGCATCGTGCACTGTACACACGGCAATCCATGATGACTATACTCTAGATTGCAATTGCGAGTCTTATCCTTTGTTAACCCGTGCCAGCCCATTGATTTCATCACAACTGCTACATGGAACTTTTAAACAGAGAAGAATTCAAAAGGGACAACGAGCCCAGTGTAGCCCTGGATCTCTTGAGACATACAATAACAAAAAGAATGACAAACTTGCTTGTGACACACAAATAGTATCTCAGGACATGGCTGTCTTCTATCCCAGGAGTGTAATTCAAAGACTGGAATGATTAGTCCATCTCAGGAAACAATAAGGCTGCATGAATGACCACCATCTTATGTGATTGTTCCACTTAATTGTAATCAACAAAAGCATCCTCTGTCTCACATCCTACCCTTCTCAACACACCAGCAGCATTTTAAGTTGAGCAGGGGAAGTTTGTCTGATCTTGAATCAAAGCATGGCTGTACACAGGCAGGCGTAAAGATTGAAAAATCCAAGATTTTAATGATGAATGAGGAGGTGAACAGCCAGCCATGGCCTAGAAACCTTCAGTATTTTTGTATTTATTGTTTGCCAACAGTAAGGTTGGGTTGACAATTCAAAATTTGAAAAGCTCTATTTTTGGCATGCGCAAGGAGAATGAAAAGGAAAAAATGTGCAGTTATTCACTTTTTTGTCTCACATAGTAAGGGTGGGCCTAGCCCCCAAAAAATTACTAGCTTGTATGAACAGGGAAAGTATGTGCACTTGAGTTGGAGCATTTGTTTTTATGCCTTGCTTGAACAGCACCAGTGGAGGGGGGATTCCAAAAAACACGTATCACTTGTTTTTGTAGATCGTTACGATACGTGTATTGTATTTTCAATGGGTTACAACCATGTGGATGTTAGTATTTCTAACTTTTTTGCTGTCGTTTCCAAAACACAACACATCCATTGATGGGCAATGAATTTGGTCGCTCCGTTGCATTTCATTCCATTCTTCTCCCTCTGTGAAAGTACCCTTGCATTCAGTTTGTTATGGACAAGAATACATGCTGTGGTACTTTATGTAGAGAAACATCATGCTCAGAAGCGCAAATGGTATCATAGCTACCGGTACCTGGTAGTTGCCAACCATCTTTGTCATTCTAGGTGTATCAAAAGACAGTTTAGAAGTAACTGTCTCAGTACCAGCGTCGTATCAGCCAGTTGCCATTACATTCCTCATCAAGCACAGTATCTGACCTATCAGAGCATGGTGTAGGTTCGACAAATCCAAATTCCAACCAGAACAAGAAGGTTTGATAGCCCCGCCTGGGCTCGATTTTGCATGTTTCAGCTGTAAGAGGAATGGCTGCAGATTGCAAGATTATGAGCAGAAGTCAGAAGTACAATTTGTGATTTGTTTACCTCACACATCACACACACACAAATTTGGGCTAAAATTGCTGAAACAAAAAGTGTATGTTTATATATATATGTGATATTTTCTTTCAAAACGATAGAGCCTGATTTTTAACAATGGGATACACTTTTCGCGCGCTGCCGTTATCTAACGGACCAGATTTATTTAATTCGTGGATGTCTGCCTTCGTAATCTTTGATCCACTGGGCGCACGTATGGATGCTCTTAAAAACCAATATTGGATCCCGTATATAGTATGGAGTATATAACATGTTTCCACCTAAATGTATGTATGATACTGTACGAGTGGAACACCGTCATGGCGTCATTGCAAGTATAATCCAGAATTTTCGATGTTTCACTCGCTATCACACGTGTTGCGTGGTCGAATCGAACCACTCCTTAGTAGTAGTTCAACTTTCTTGTCAGCGTCATGGTGCATTCTCGACGCGAGCTGCGGAGCATGGCACTCAAACATGGCAACAGCAACATCCTTCGTCTTCGCATTCTCATCGCTGTCATGACATTACTTCTGTCCACAGTGACATTCGCAGGTGCAGCTGCAGTCGCCTCCGAGGAAGTCTCCCTTACGGATCTGGCAAATTTCATTACCCTGGCGACGTCGTACCTCGTCCGCGTGAGTCATACAAAGGAGCAAGACCCCAGGAACGAAGGAAAGTTTACGTACATTGCCTATTTGGGTGAGGACCTTCCTCTTGATTTCACGTCCCGCAAGCAAAAAGAATACAATCTATTGCGTCACAACGGAGCCATTTACTCTTTGTCTCTGTCCTATACCAGAAAGAAGGATGAAGCTGTTCTAGCAGCCATGCAGAGATCAATTGGCTACCTCAAGAGGGAAGCAATCAGTCCTGTGCCAGATGTGTCCGACACCGAAATCTCGGATGACGGAAAGATATCAGAAGTACCAATCATTCCGAATCTTTTGGCTGCATGGGAGACTAAAGCGATAACTGGCGACTCTGGGTCCGTCAAAGCAAAACTGGGCGGAGCAGGCCTGGCCCTTATTGCCTTGGTTTCACTTGAAGAAATCACGCCTGGAGTGTCGGATCTCAACTACCTCCGACAAATTGGAGAGTTCATCAAGTTCTTGCAGCATGATAATGGATCATTCACCTGCAGGTACATTCCAACGGAAGGCGGAAAGGAAGATGAGTGGACTTCGCTCTATTACCCTGGTGAAGCTGCGTTGGGGTTGGTGTATCTGGCGACAATTGAAACTGACGCCTCGTACCGACAACGGTGGATAACTGTGGCAACCAAGGCACTCATGTACTTGGAGTCACTCCGCCGTACACAGGATTTGTCCGAAATAGAACCCGATCATTGGGCACTCCTTTCCACGCAGCGATTGTTACCTCTGTTGGACCCATCATCTAAGGAGTACTGGCTTGTATATGACCACGGTGTGCGGGTGGTCAAGTCCATGCTTGCTGGACACAGCAAGAAGGACCTCAAGGATAAAAACAAGGGATGTTTCACCGGAGATGAGCGCACCTGTCCAACAGCTACAAGGCTGGAAGGGTTGACGGCGTCACTGAGCTTCGTCAGAGATTCCGAGATGTTCGTCTCTGAATATGAAGACAAGGCTGAGAGGTTAATCGATAGGATGCGCCACGATATTCGTCTCGGTATCCAGTTCTTAATAGAGTCTCAAGAAACTGACGACAGTCATAACATGCATGGAGGCGTGCCTGTCATCTTTCCGGCCGAGAACCACCATTCGAGGGAAGTTCGGGTGGACTACGTACAGCATTCCATGTCGGCCATGATTGCATACGAGACGCTGTTGCTGTCTGAGAAGCACCGCAAGAGATTGGGTTTCGGCATCAGCATGCCCGATAAACCAAAGGTTTTAGATGAAGGCTTCCCTTCGTGGTATCTCTTGGTTGTGTTCACAGTTGCGCTAACAGGAGTTGCAGTGTTTTCGTCGAAGAAGAAAGAGAAAGGAAACAAAAATGTGTGAATGACTTTCTTTTATCCCAATTGTGCCTAGCAACATGGTACTCGGAGTACAACGTACCAGTCATCTGCAGTACCAGGCAATTGATGGCTGGTAATACCTTGGTACAAGTAGCCTTGATCCTATTCACAGAGGGTGGATACTAACGTAAGTTTGTTATTTGTCCGCCCTCGTTTTACTTAGTTTTGACCAAAAAAATCGTGTGGTAGTAACGACAGTAAATCCGGGATCCAGGGTAAATACCGATTGATGCAACATTGCCAATCCTTCTCGCTATTACCAGGTAGTATTCCAGAGATGTTGATAGTATGATGATGGTGATATGGATGATCTTGGTGTTGCGGATGATGTCATAAGTCACTGCAACCCTTCCTTGTTTTTTTCTGCCTTACACTCCTGGGAACAACTTTCAACGTGACCCTGCAGCATCCATTTGTGTATTGGAAAAACTAGTCACTGACACTTAACTTTTTGTATTGAACAATATGTAGTTGTTGTTGGTGCGCCGACCTTTGCACAATCTGTCCCGACAGAAGAGCACTATTCTTTCTCCATGTTCTAGTTCACCACCAACAATGTGGCATCAAACCTTCCTTTAGGTGGTTCCAAGTGTTTATCCTTTCTCGTACCTCATTCCTAACCTCAAATCATAAGTATATTTTGCAATCCTTCCCGGCAGAGGAGTGTCCTTCGCTCTCTTAGTCACACTGACACTATATGTACATATGTACCATCAAAATTTTGAGAGTATCCGTAACAGTTGCATTGGGAAGGGAGTGCCCCACACGTTTTGAGTGGCACAACATGTCCGCCACCAATTGCCTCGATTGCGAATCGGGGTGATTGGTCAATGGGAAAAGGTCTTGACACAAACTGGCAATTTGCCAACGTAAATGCCTACCTTGGACGTTGCCTCTGTGGCCTAGACCCAAACCTCTGTACATTTTCTGTACTCTCCCATCCATGGACAGTGGACAATCCAGTTCATGAACCTGATATTGAAGAGGCATTGCAATTAATGCATGGTGTAATTATTGCTCAACACCCCATCAGTATCCTCACGGTTTTGGTTTGACAATTGATGTCTGTTGCCTTTGCCTCCAATTGGTTACTATGTGCTTCATCTGCTCTTCATTGTTGTCCTGGACATTCAATTGTCTGCCGTTCCTCTCCTTCAAAATCCTGGGCTACTACTTTGTTGTTTGAAAACATTCATCACAATTGAAAGTTTGAATTGTTCACTGGCTGTACCTTCTGGCATCCCACCTCATGTCAAGCAGCTAAATCTGATGACGTTGCTCCATGAGCATTGCCAAACAGCACTGCTATGATGGGACAATCAGCAATAATCAGCAATCTGCTGTTGTAAGAGAGTATATCTTTGAGGCTATGGCGTTAAGACCTATTGAAAATGGTCAAATCACCCCCTGCCACCAGATTGTGGACATATTGGATGAGATCAGGAATGGTATCTGAGAGGATGTGCAGGCTCAACTTGAACTCATTCATGCTGAACCTGTCATTAACTGTCAAGGCACTGTTGATGCTGTAGCAACTGGGAATGGTGGAGGACTGCAGTGGACACTATTGACACATGCAGGCAGGTTCTTGTGGGATGTTCCCCATACCTTTGCCTTCCCAGTATCTGTAAAGAGAGATGTGGGTTGGTGCCTGTGGCTTCAAGGAATGCCGGCAGATATGATGGTGGTGGGTGAGAATGGGGGAATTGATACAAAACAAGATCAAAGCCTTTCGGAAGAAGCTTGCAGAGGCTTTCAAGTTGCACTGGACGCCACTATTTGCAATGATTGAGAAGGGTGTGGGTGAGATGTCTGGGAACGGAGTATGTGAAAACAAGGGTTAGCTATGTTTTTCAAACAACAAAGCTTCTTCACAATGATTGGGAAATTGCCACATGGGCAATGTACTACTTGGTGAGCAGGAGTGTGAATATGAAAAAGGGGAAAAGTGACGACAATCCGCCCAGGATTGAAGTGCCATTGAGGCACAAATGCTGTGGTCATCTGCCTAGGTCAGCAGCCAGAGCAACAACGCCGTCATGGCCCACACACTGTGATTCAGCAGGAGGCAGCACAAGTGACACACACCAACCATGACTCTGCCAACGATGGTTTCGAGTAACCGATGAACACAGTGAGAAACACTTGAAAAAACCATCACAAATACCACAAACACATGACACGACTGCACAGGAAGATCTGGTGATTATGAACCTTATTTTGTTGAAGGAATAGGATAAAAACTGTGGTTTCACTTCAGACGTCACAGCAATGGTGCTGTGAAGAATGGCATGGTGTGTTAGTGCAAATTTGTTGGCACCATCTTGTCAACAACATGGTGCAAAGGATGCTAGCAATATGTTTGTGGTTTTTGGCTTTCCAGGCAGAACAAATCTTGAGATGCTGGACATCTGACCCATTGGTGATTGTGCATCACAAATATTTTGCAGCATCTTGGTTTTAAGTAGTATTGAAGCTACACAAACTTGTTTACATACATCAATATATGTGATCATTGCTTAACTACATTGCCATTTAGGTTATACACCTATTCTAGAGGCATAGCTTAGGTGTATGCTTTCCCCCCTCACTTATACGGCTCCTCGTATACGAGTAAAGACTACCGATAGAGAGAGAACAACTCATTTTAACAAGAAATATGCACACATGTATGATACATACATGCCTGTAAGCTGTAAGTGCCCTTCATACTACCAAATTGCTCTTAGACGAACTGTGATTCGACGCTGCAACGGAAGGTGTTAGGAGCTGTAATGTACTGCTGTACTGCTGTACTGCTGTACTGCTGTACTGCTGTACTGCTGTACTGCTGTACTGCTGTACTGCTATACTGCTGTACTGCTGAACTGCTGTACTGATACTGCTATACTGCTATACTGCTATACTGCTATACTGCTGTACTGCTGTACTGCTGTACTGCTATACTGCTACAATAGCGACCAAGGAGTGGGATGACTCGTGTTGAAAGACTCGACCATTTGTGCGTAACCTTTCTTTTCCTATATACGAATCCGTTTATTCGCCATGTTGTCAATAACGTTGTGCAACGGAAGGACTAAGTACTCGTGTTTTGGAATAAACGTCTTAAAACGCCGTCTCTCTAAGTAATTTTCGAGGAGTAAGATAACCGTAATTTGATTTTACGCAAGTCTAAACCAGATTTTGGCATACGTCTCCCTTTTACACCATAGCAGTCGCTTGTTAACATGCAATCATGACAGCGTTGCCAACAGGTCCTCCTCCATTTTGTTGGAATGAAGTTGAACCTGAAGATCATGATGAAGGGCAAGATGGTGTTGTGGCTTCTTCTCATTCCTGCTACTCAAAGCAGCTGAAGACTGATCTCGTGCCGGGCACCTTTATCTTAGCTGCGGCAGCAAGCGACGATATCAGCAGTAACAGCAACAGAGGACGAGGGCGTGAGATTGTCGCAAGAATTGTAAGGGCTGTTGGAGGCGGCCCACCCTTGTCAGTTGAGGTGAACATTTTCAGGAAAATGTCAGAAGTTGTTGCCGGACAAGAACAGGGAAGAGAGAGCGCAACTTATTGCCTCAGGGGTTTCGTGAATGTCATTTGAGACATATACCAGAGATAGTCCAGACAACGGAGCTGAGGGTTGTCGCCATGACCAACATTACAAATTTGGCATTTGTCTTCACCGCAGCGTCACTGAACGACACGTCGAACTTCTATTTCACTTGTCAGGGGATGGCAAATGCTTTCCTCTTGAGATACCGAGTCAATTCACCAAGGGAGGAAGATTCAAGTAACCAGCACGCCCGAAGAAGAAACACCGTTTTTGATCGAAGTTCCCAGGAGATGCTGTCTTCCCTTTCCCTCCTGTTACGCAAATTCAAGGTATTTTGACTGCTTTGCTCGACGAATTTGGAACAATATTGTATTAGTGAAGTTGGAGATTATGAAGTTGCTTGGGAGATACTCGAAGCAACAAGGGCTATTCGGACGCGAGTGTGCTCGGCTGTATCTGACAGCCGAGACATGGGGCTTTATTTGCCTTCAGTGCAATGATGTACTGAAGGCTTCTGATTTTGGATCATCAAAACGGCATCGTGTTCATCGTACCGTAGAGAGTGGACTTGTCGTTAAAGCTGCTCGGGTTCAGAAATTTTGCACTGTTATGCGATTTTCAACAAAGACTGAACTCAAGGGCCTCTCTCGTCTCCTTGGAGAATCAGTTACCGCAGGCCAGCGATGTCGTCTGCCAAAAAAGCTCTGAACCCAAATCCCTATTGATCAATGATGTTATAAATGTCGTTTGCGGGTCAGATGCAAGAGAATCATGCTTCATAGCGCGGACTCCTTGCGACGGTATTGATTTCGAGTTTGATGTGTGAGCTGTTTATCACAGTGCGATATTCACGTTATGCATATACAAAAAACACAAGCATTGCACATGGACGCGATCCTTTGCTGTATTCGCTGATTGCTCGTTCCAATCCGTACATTTTGCAAAACGAGGATACTATTGCTGAAGACAATGACAACACCGATGACGAGTCAGAGTCTGGTGTTGTCGTGCAGGAAAGTGAATTCCAAGATGGCGATGGTCGGCTATGGCGAGTGACTCATTTAAACGAAATGCATGTCGTTGCGAAGTGCATATATCCAAAACAAAAAATCAAATGCATGGTAGCTTGAAATCATTCGACCTCACATTGGCTAAACAATGGATAAGACAACGACTTGCTGGCTAGGTGCAGCGACACAACTAGCTAGTAGCAGTACAACTAGTGTTGATAACAAGCAGTAGCACAAACACTAGTACTACTAGTAGTCTCATTCATAAACGTCGTCGTCATCATTGTTTTCGGAAATCATCTGTGTCCGGTAACCTTTCGGAAGAGGATGCATTTCTGCATACTGACGAATGCTTGTTTCGGTGGTGCGACAAAGGAACATGAGTCGTCTTTGTAGCCACCGAGCAATCGGAATCAGTCGCGACTTTTTGCTGTCTCCTCTCACGCCACCTCCATGATTCGTCCGCCGAAAGAAAAAGGTCTTCACTAATGAATTCATAGCCTCCCAACCTTGTTGGGAGAATCGGTACAGGTTTCGCCATTTATACAAGTAATCGGAGATATGCCCCGCTCCAATCATGTGCAGATAGTTAGTCACCCCCTCCTTTTGCCACAATCGAATCCATGCTTGAAAAAACTTATCTGCATGGCATTGATAAGTCGATATCTCAGCATTTGTGAAGTCTTCACGTTTCCTGACAAGCACCATTGCTATCCGATAATTGTTGACCGCTGTCGTCCATAACAATTGTCTCTCTGGATCTACAACGCAAAATTCAATCATGACATCAAGCAAATTGACAATTCGACGTGTGCGAACGTTGTCCATAGTAATAGGACCGACTTCCTTCTTTTTAGCGTCAAAGGGGCACATCCACTGACAGGGGTCTTCAGCGGTTCCAAGAATTGATTTGTTGATCAAGCCTTCAAGATCGGAAACGAATCGAGACACTCTGACACCTTCCGCGTTGACATCCAAATAAATGTGTTTCTTCTTTGCGTTTGAGAGTCCCTCGATAACGATCATAGTCAAAAGCTTGATTCCATTGCGATTCTCCATGTGAAGAATGCATGGTAAGGTATTCATGAGCAGGAAATATGCCCCTTCTTTCGCATCACCGTGCGCTATCTCGTTAGTCAGTCTAACGATCGTGGACTCTCGTTTCAGCGAATCCTGTAAACGATCACGTCGCGTCTCAATGCTTCCTCCAGTGTCGAGACTGCGGAGCATTAGTTCGTCCGAAAGCAACTGAGAGAACAAGCGCATCTCGATAGCGTTCTGCGGCAGGAAGTAAATTGAAAAAGCATTGGTTGTAGAGCTTACAAGTGGTTGCTCCACATCGACGTCATCACAACTCATCTTAGACTCTGCTCTAATCTCATTGAGAGCATTCCCCAAGACAGACAACAGCTCAGCCACTTCTGTTTTGATTGATTGGACTCGCTCTGGGGATGCGATCTCTTTATGAAAGCAAAGCCACTCAGGATCCTCATTCAACGAACACCATCGGGCACACAAACGTGGATTTGGCGTGGCCAAACAATCCGATTCTGTTGCACATCCGGTGCATGGTAGCGTATGGACCTTAGCGGCCCCGCCTTTGCACAATCCCTTCCACTGTGCGCTCAAATCGCAGTTCGTCATGCATTTGAATGGCATGAAGCCTTCAAGCTCTGGTGGGATAGTGTCAAGTGAGCCAAGGTTGTCAAGAAACGAGAACAATGTTGCGAATTCTTTAAACGTCTCCTTTGTCTCGCGTCCCATCATGATTTTCAAAGGTATGCAAAGGTTCCGCGACTGTGCCTTCATAGTTGTCGGATTGTCCAATAGGGGTTGCCTCGTCAAAGGGCACCTCGCGCCTCGGTCGGTGATCTTAATTCCTCCAGCTATAATGGACAAATTTTTTGTTAAGGATGCACCATCGATAGACGATGCCATGGACAGCGATCGAAACTTTCCGACCTCATTTAAATGGAAAGCCTGCGTAATGCATATCATTGCTTTGGCATAATTGAACTCAACTACTTCGCCATTGTTTGTTGTTTCTTTCAACTCGAATGGGCATCGCGGACGAGCATACCATTCAACCAAACTTGCCATACGTTTGATTTCGGACTTTGAAGGAATCATCGAACCCCGATACCACTTCAATCCTGATGTCTCGACTCTTCTTAGTACGTCAATCCCTTCATAGGACAGAGTACCACCAGACAAATCCATCTCTCGCAATACATTATAAGAGTGAACACATTTTCTCTGAAGTGTTTGCGACAGAGCTTCAACAATTCCGGCAGGTTTGAGCCCTCGTTCCACACAGCCTGCGCAACCAAGGGACCGGTTCGTTTCGAATTCCATCTCGGATACTTTTTCAAAACATCCTGAATTGATTGCAACACTTCATGTTTGAAAACCTGGTTCCAACTGTGACTGCGACCACGCTTACTTTGCGAATTTGTAGGGATGCTCGCTGTTGCTCTGGTGAAGGCTTCCCTCCTTGCCGATTCATCCAATCCTTTGTTTTTTTAGCGGTGTCTTCTAATACTTTATTCTTTCGTGACATGTCTTGTATTCTCTCTTTCAGCAGAACTACCTTTCCTTGTAACTGATTGAGCACAATATCTTTTTCTCGAAGCAGCTGCCGCAGTGTTTCTGCATTCACCAGCAATCCTCCACCATCTAGCATAGTATACGCTCTCGTAGCATTAGGGATTGGAAACTCGTCATCTGCTGCATGCGGACAATCGGACATGCCGGTTTCATCACGCTCCTCGTTGTCGGAATTCGTATCACGACTCTCTTTGGCATCACTAGGAGTATCACTGAGCTCGCCGTCATCTAATCCACCCCCCGACGAAGAAGAACCCGAAGAAGCGACAGACCGATGTCCTTTTAGTACACCAGCACAACCACTCAAATTTGAACTGGCACGAGAATTGATAGCACTGCTGTTGAGAGCATCTCTTGCAAGGTTTGATTTGACTGTACTTAACTTGCAGTATTCGTTGCGAACAGATGTTGGATGCGAAAAACAGCTGTGATTTGCAGTGCAACGAAATCGTGTTGACAGTCTTGACCCCTTAATGTTGCTATCTGGAAGACGATCATCCCATAAATCACAAGGGTTGCAGAAAAAGAATCCTTGCCCTCGAAACGCAAAATGACGAGTCCGTCCATAGTCTGTGCACATCGGCCTTCGTCGTCCTCTCAAGAATCTCTCACTTGGTGAAGGTGGAGTTGTAGCAGCTCGCGTCGAAGCACTCGGAGGTGTCCCTAATTCTTCCTCAATTTTTTGCTGAGCTCTCGTTGTCCTCGTTGTTCTTGCCGGCGTAACCGCTGCTGTATCTTTCTCTACGGCCCCCCATTATTGTTGTTGTCGTACTGTGTTGCCGCCGTACCACGACCATCATGCTCAGTTGAAGTTTCCAGCAGCAACTTTCTCTTGAGCCGACGTCTTTTGGACTCCCTTCTAGCTGCACGTCCGTACGAGGCTTCCATGTGCTCGACCCGATTCCCAGAACGTGTGTACATGATGATGATGGGGATCAAGGACAAATGCACAACAGCAACTCCTTGTTTGACTTATCTAGCTAGTCTAGCTACATTGATCCTGCTCAGTGTATCGATCGACACACCCCAATCTGGTACCAAATTGGTGTGGAAGGTGTGCAAGAACTTTTTGACGTCACAAATTGATATTTTTTGGATGACCTCTGGTGTAGAATTGTACACAAAAATCTGTGTCCATGTCAAAAACTATTTTATCTCTGTGACCGACTGCCTCCAAGGCTGAAAGCTATTTTTGCACCCAGACGAGTAGACTGTAAACCCTTGTAATGGGAGGTCCGCAAACACTCCAGGATGCTCCCATTACATCGGTTTACAGTCAACTCTGCCCGGTGCAAAAATAGGGAGGTTTTAAGTTACTTAGGGAATTCAATTTTATGAGATTACTTAGGGGTGTTCGCGACCGTTACGAGGCGCGCGCAATGGGTCATCCCACTCTTTGGTCGCTATTGATACTGCAATACTGCAATACTGCAATACTGCTATACTGCTATACTGCTATACTGCTCTACTGATGTACTGCTGTACTGCTGTACTCCGTGAACACTCCCGAGCACTGTTGTCTTTATCAGTAGTTCGTACATACTAGTATGTCTGATATCGTAGCTGATAGCTGAATAGCACACAGAAATTTGATGTTATGGCTGGGTACAATATCAGAGTGACTCAAGTAGGCTTAGTAGGCTTTCATACAAAAAAATAGTACGAGATTTTAATACTGCCACTACCGTAGACAAATGGCATCATCGAAGACGCATGTCATGAAGATTTCAGTTTCGACACCAACAACACAAACGCAAGAATCATAAAGCGCGACAATCATGCTTCCGTATTGCCCTGAGGACGAGCATCATTAAGGAATACAGCCTTACAGAAGCTGCTGTCGAAGTCCATGGCACATCTATGTGTCTTGAATCCTTTCAGCACCTTTTCTACCTTCACTGGAGGCGCAGAGTCGTCGTCGATGCCGGAGTCCATTGTTGCTGAATTGGTAAGTTGCTTGTGTCGTATTTTGTGATATGCTTGCATGTATGCTCGGGCGCGTTGTGAAAAAAAAGTCGTACTCGCTCTGTTGTCACTACATTTCGTGAGAAGCATGCTCTCACTGTACTTCGGAAGTTGTCCTTTCCGCGCTTGTCCTTCAGAGGTTGTCTTCGATAATGATTCTTGGCGCATCCCCATGCATATTCAATCCCCTCTCCAGCCAACTCACAATGGCATTTCGGAGTTCGATCCATAAATACGCCCATCTCCCTTGCCTTGAGTTGAAGCATCGTTTCTTGGCCCTCAAAGTCCTTGAGGTTTGACATGAGGTAGCGAAGGCTTGTGTCTTTTCTGAGTGCTCCCATCGAATCTTTTTTTACCATTAACCGTATAGGTTCTTCGATCCTGACTGGGATCAATCCATCCACGCTCCCAAAGAATCTGCTCCATCCCTTTTGCTTTTCCTTCCCAGCCTTGAAGCACATCTTGTTTCTGGTAAGTGAGTGAGATGCCTGCGCGTTCTGCCATGTTCCTGATATGTTTCTTACTTCCTTTTGCATTCTCAATGCCTCGCTGCCGGAGCAGCTCTATCAGCTGTGGCTTGGTGTGCTCCTTTGTAGTAACCGTCGTTACGAAATGATCTTTCCTCGTTTGCTCTTGTTCTTCTGGAGTCATCCAGTATGGCCCGTTGTCTGTGGAACGGAAGACCATAGATTGAACGTCGCCCACATTGAGACTGCGGTTGTGTGGTCCAAGGTATCCATCTTCACCTTTGATAATGCTATCTCTCATGATGTTTTGCTCACCCCCGTATCCCTTGTTCATTCCATCTACTCGCAGCGCATCTTCGGGCATTCTATCGTGACCGCATGAGTGATCAAATAGGAAAAGGAAGTCGTACTGGGGATACAGAGTTGTGACAACATCAGCGCAGTCTTCCAATTGAAGGACCATTGAATCGTATGTCCAGTATCCTTCTGCAGACGCTCCATACTCGAACTCCAGAACAAAGGGACTTATGGTAAGTGGCTGCTTGAATTCGCTTCCTCGTTTCTTCTTGGCCGCCGACTCATCCTTGTATTTCTTTCCAAGTCTATTAGCATTCACGCGTTGGAGTTGTTCGGTTGTTAGCGACACTCCAAACCCAAACTCACGTGAAGCAAATCCGGACATCATCACTCCAAGGCCATCGTCTTTTGGTATCAGTGCCTGTTCGCGATTTGGCCCAGTCCAACTCTTGTTTGTAAATGAATACTGTTTGACAATGCATTCGTCTTGACCGAACGAAATGACAGGGCGCTCATCCGGATTCATTCGCACGCTGAGATTTCCGCCAAATATAGTTTGTTCGTTCATGCAATCCATGAATCCTCGGCAGGTGTCAACATGATACTCCACCATTGCTTTTCCGGTAAGTTCGTCGGTGTACTTGTATCCGCTGCCCTTTGTGACTTCGCCTAACGCTTGCAGTTTCTCCGCCTCTTCCAGACTTACTTGAATCCACCGAAACATTCTGCGCTCAAGCGATAGATATCGGTCGCAGAAGTCCCACCGATATTGAACTGTTGCCTTCCTTTCATGTCCGTCAACGTAATATCCCTTTCGACGTGTTTCATATCGAAATCCTAGCTTCAACATCCATTGGTAAGTCGTCTTACGACAGAGACAGCAAGCCGTACTCTTGGAACAGATTCAACTTCTCTCTTCAAACTCACAATTGATTATTTCATTCTGTCCACAGGCGTTCCATGACAAGCGATTTTACAATTTTATCGTGAAGATACGAATGCATCATCTCGACTGAAAGCTCAGTAAGATTCGCGCGGCCATACTCTTTTATCACAGTAACGACAATAGGATGTGCCTCTAGGAAAGCAGGTAAGTCTCTGTTGCCCTTTCTCTTGATGGAAAACAATTTCTTCTTACAAAACTGAACATGCCATCGTCGCAGAACTTTTTCGTTCGTTATGTATTTTATATGAACGGCAGCAAGTTGATCGATTACATCACGGCAGCAATCATTCCACTTCTTGAATGGCATCTCCTCAATGGCAACACGGTAAGCCTGCGCGAGGTATCTTGCTTTCATTCTTATGTCCTCTTTCTTGTGCTCACTCATTGTGTCCTCGTCATCCTCAGAATCCAAACCCTCGACAATTGTTTTGAAGGCGACAGAAGATGAGTTTGCGTTGTCGAGGACGGCAATCAATTCCTCAACTCGGTCGAGTACAGTCTCCTTGTCTTCGGAGGCATTAAAAAGCTTGAATGCCAGTTTCGACTGCCACCAGATGTTGCATCCTGGAGGAAGATGGGGCTTTGTGTCGGACTCTTGTTCCGTCTTTATCGTTATGCTGGTCGGCGTCTCCTGCTCATCTCGATTGCTGCTGCTACTAGAAGTATGATTGGAAAGACAGCAGGCTGGTACTTGTTCTGTATGCTGACTACTGGTAGTTGTCGGATTAGAGTCTTGACAACAAAGTCTTTTAGCTGCTCTTTCAACCTCTTCTTCTTTATTTTGTCGTTTACACTGGATTGCTTCTTGGTTCTTTGCGATTGACACCAAGTCAATTACATCGGGCGGAAACTGCCGTTGTTCTTTGTTTCGGGTCGCACATTCCAGTGCCCTTATGTCATCCATCATATCTGGGATAGTGGCAAACCAAGCCTTTCCTAATGATGGACTCTGGACATGATCGTTTCCATTTGGATCACACAGATAGTAACAATGATTTCTTCGCTTGGTAGTATCTTTTGGGCAGTAGGTATCGTAATTGATCCCAAACTGGTTTGGAGCTGACTTTTCTGCCTGCATATCTAGCTTCAATGCCGGATCTTTCAACAAAGCATTATTAAGATCATTGGTATTGAATTGCAGGGGCTCTGGAATTGTAAACCACTCATGACAGAGTGCAACAAGGTGGTCAGCAGTCCGCCACTTGTGTCGGAAACGAGTTTCACGACAAAGGTACTTTACGGAGCTTCTGATGAACCGATACCTTTCTCTTGGGTGGAGCCAAATGAATGACTGCATTCTCATACAATTGAAGAAGGGAATAGACGCTTTGGCTCCACCTGATAAGCACTCAAAGATTGGAAATGAGCGACGGCGTTTTCACCATCGTCGAGAGACGGTCCTCGTGTTGTTTGTGCGGAAAAATAATGGCGCGAAGACATCGGACGGCGCGTTTTTTGACGTCACGTACTAGGGTTACACAGAGCTACAAGAAGGATCCGAATTTTTTACCCAGCCATATGGCTGGGTACAATATCAGAGTGACTCAAGTAGGCTTAGTAGGCTTTCATACAAAAAAAATAGTACGAGATTTTAATACTGCCACTACCGTAGACAAATGGCATCATTGAAGACGCATGTCATAAAGATTTCAGTTTCGACACCAACAACACAAACGCAAGAATCATGAAGCGCGACGATCATGCTTCCGTATCGCCCTGAGGACGAGCATCGTTAAGGAATACAGCCTTACAGAAGCTGCTGTCGAAGTCCATGGCGCATCTATGTGTCTTGAATTCTTTCAGCACCTTTTCTACCTTCACTGGAGACGCAGAGTCGTCGTCGATGCCGGAGTCCATTGTTGCTGAATTGGTAAGTTGCTTGTGTCGTATTTTGTGATATGCTTGCATGTATGCTCGGGCGCGTTGTGAAAAGAGTCGTACTCGCTCTGTTGTCACCACATTTCGTGAGAAGCATGCTCTCACTGTCCTTCGGAAGTTGTCCTTTCCGCGCTTGTCCTTCAGAGGTTGTCTTCGATAATGATTCTTGGCGCATCCCCATGCATATTCAATCCCCTCTCCAGCCAACTCACAATGGCATTTCGGAGTTCGATCCATAAATACGCCCATCTCCTTGCCTTGAGTTGAAGCATCGTTTCTTGGCCCTCAAAGTCCTTGAGGTTTGACATGAGGTAGCGAAGGCTTGTGTCTTTTCTGAATGCTCCCATCGAATCTTTTTTACCATTAACCGTATAGGTTCTTCGATCCTGACTGGGATCAATCCATCCACGCTCCCAAAGAATCTGCTCCATCCCTTTTGCTTTTCCTTCCCAGCCTTGAAGCACATCTTGTTTCTGGTAAGTGAGTGAGATGCCTGCGCGTTCTGCCATGTTCCTGATATGTTTCTTACTTCCTTTTGCATTCTCAATGCCTCGCTGCCGCAGCAGCTCTATCAGCTGTGGCTTGGTGTGCTCCTTTGTAGTAACCGTCGTTACGAAATGATCTTTCCTCGTTTGCTCTTGTTCTTCTGGAGTCATCCAGTATGGCCCGTTGTCTGTGGAACGGAAGACCATAGATTGAACGTCGCCCACATTGAGACTGCGGTTGTGTGGTCAAGGTATCCATCTTCACCTTTGATAATGCTATCTCTCATGATGTTTTGCTCACCCCGTATCCCTTGTTCATTCCATCTACTCGCAGCGCATCTTCGGGCATTCTATCGTGACCGCATGAGTGATCAAATAGGAAAAGGAAGTCGTACTGGGGATACAGAGTTGTGACAACATCAGCGCAGTCTTCCAATTGAAGGACCATTGAATCGTATGTCCAGTATCCTTCTGCAGACGCTCCATACTCGAACTCCAGAACAAAGGGACTTATGGTAAGTGGCTGCTTGAATTCGCTTCCTCGTTTCTTCTTGGCTGCCGACTCATCCTTGTATTTCTTTCCAAGTCTATTAGCATTCACGCGTTGGAGTTGTTCGGTTGTTAGCGACACTCCAAACCCAAACTCACGTGAAGCAAATCCGGACATCATCACTCCAAGGCCATCGTCTTTTGGTATCAGTGCCTGTTCGCGATTTGGCCCAGTCCAACTCTTGTTTGTAAATGAATACTGTTTGACAATGCATTCGTCTTGACCGAACGAAATGAGAGGGCGCTCATCCGGATTCATTCGCACGCTGAGATTTCCGCCAAATATAGTTTGTTCGTTCATGCAATCCATGAATCCTCGGCAGGTGTCAACATGATACTCCACCATTGCTTTTCCGGTAAGTTCGTCGGTGTACTTGTATCCACTGCCCTTTGTGACTTCGCCTAACGCTTGCAGTTTCTCCGCCTCTTCCAGAGAAACTTGAATCCACCGAAACATTCTGCGCTCAAGCGATAGATATCGGTCGCAGAAGTCCCACCGATATTGAACTGTTGCCTTCCTTTCATGTCCGTCAACGTAATATCCCTTTCGACGTGTTTCATATCGAAATCCTAGCTTCAACATCCATTGGTAAGTCGTCTTACGACAGAGACAGCTTAAGCCGTACTCTTGGAACAGATTCAACTTCTCTTCTTCAAACTCACAATTGATTATTTCATTCTGTCCTTGCAGGCGTTCCATGACAAGCGATTTTACAATTGTATCGTGAAGATACGAATGCATCATCTCGACTGAAAGCTCAGTAAGATTCGCGCGGCCATACTCTTTTATCACAGTAACGACAATAGGATGTGCCTCTAGGAAAGCAGGTAAGTCTCTGTTGCCCTTTCTCTTGATGGAAAACAATTTCTTCTTACAAAACTGAACATGCCATCGTCGCAGAACTTTTTCGTTCGTTATGTATTTTATATGAACGGCAGCAAGTTGATCGATTGCATCACGGCAGCAATCATTCCACTTCTTGAATGGCATCTCCTCAATGGCAACACGGTAAGCCTGCGCGAGGTATCTTGCTTTCATTCTTATGTCCTCTTTCTTGTGCTCACTCATTGTGTCCTCGTCATCCTCAGAATCCAAACCCTCGACAATTGTTTTGAAGGCGACAGCAGATGAGTTTGCGTTGTCGAGGACGGCAATCAATTCCTCAACTCGGTCGAGTACAGTCTCCTTGTCTTCGGAGGCATTAAAAAGCTTGAATGCCAGTTTCGACTGCCACCAGATGTTGCATCCTGGAGGAAGCTGGGGCTTTGTGTCGGACTCTTGTTCCGTCTTTATCGTTATGCTGGTCGGCGTCTCCTGCTCATCTCGATTGCTGCTGCTACTAGAAGTATGATTGGAAAGACGGCATGCTGGTACTACTTGTTCGGTATGCTGACTACTGGTAGTTGTCGGAGTAGTAGAGTCTTGACAACAAAGTCTTTTAGCTGCTCTTTCAACCTCTTCTTCTTTATTTTGTCGTTTACACTGGATTGCTTCTTGGTTCTTTGCGATTGACACCAAGTCAATTACATCGGGCGGAAACTGCCGTTGTTCTTTGTTTCGGGTCGCACGTTCCAGTGCCCTTATGTCATCCATCATATCTGGGATAGTGGCAAACCAAGCCTTTCCTAATGATGGACTCTGGACATGATCGTTTCCATTTGGATCACACAGATAGTAACAATGATTTCTTCGCTTGGTATCTTTTGGGCGGTAGGTATCGTAGTAGATCCCAAACTGGTTTGGAGCTGACTTTTCTTCTGCCTGCATATCTAGCTTCAATGCCGGATCTTTCAACAAAGCATTATTAAGATCATTGGCATTGAATTGTAGGGGCTCTGGAATTGTAAACCACTCATGACAGAGTGCAACAAGGTGGTCAGCAGTCCGCCACTTGTGTCGGAAACGAGTTTCACGACAAAGGTACTTTACGGAGCTTCTGATGAACCGATACCTTTCTCTTGGGTGGAGCCAAATGGATGACTGCATTCTCATACAATTGAAGAAGGGAATAGACGCTTTGGCTCCACCTGATAAGCACTCAAAGATTGGAAATGAGCGACGGCGTTTTCACCATCGTCGAGAGACGGTCCTCGTGTTGTTTGTGCGGAAAAATAATGGCGCGAAGACATCGGACGGCGCGTTTTTTGACGTCACGTACTAGGGTTACACAGAGCTACAAGAAGGATCCGAATTTTTTACCCAGCCATAGGCCATTTTTAAAAGGAGTGCTCCAACATAATCGAAGACAGCATAATATATTCATATTCGTATTTGTTAGTAGCATGTAATTCGGTCGACGCACATTTTTTTTGACAAGACCAACTTGTTGCAATAGTTGCACCGCAACAAGACATTTCTGATAGAGAGGGGTATGCGTACATGTACGTAGAATCGTTACATCTCGAGTCTTGACTATTGCGCGACACTTCTCGAGGGATGCCGAGCCTGTCCTTGTTGCAGCCTTGTTGCTGGTTTGCATAACTGGTGTCGAGGCGGAAGACAGCGGATTGCATTCAAAGGTGCAGTAAACGGAAAATTTAGCTTTCTTTGATCAGGTTTGAAACCGTCATTTGCCGGACCTTCCTTTAGACGGCCAGTAATTCGAGTGTTATGTGGATTTTGTTAGGCATGTTTATCATTTATCACACATGCTACCAGTACACTACTTGTACCTGTTATGTTCATACCTGGCACTTGTTGATTACCTTGGTACCTGGTACAGGTACGTAGTCCTATGCATACGACAAAAACAGAACTCTCGATACCTGGTATGCTTTTGCACAAATAGAAGAGGGCTGTACCGGTATACTTCTTGTCACTTTTTTGCTTCAGCGTTTGCACCAAAAAACCAGGCCTGCTGAACTAACTACAGTAAACGCCCTTCACTCACCTCCAAACACACAAATACTGCGCTGATAGACAAATGGCGATTCTCCCCGGGATAAACGCGATGTTTCGATTCTTGATTGTCGCCATCCTTGGCGCAGTTTCATCATTTCAGTTGCTCAGTCGCTTCTGTGGCTGTTCGACGGCGAGCATTGCATATGAGGTCAAGTCACACGAACAAAAAGCGAAGGGGGGCAATAAATATGAAGATATCGCTACGATTTCGAAAAGTCCATCAATAACAACGAATCCTGATGGAACTTTTAACGGGTTTGAGATCTTTTACGTGGACGCCCCTCCGAGGTCGACTGTCCACTGTGTGGGAGAGAACTTCGAGGCTGATCGATCATGGCTTTTTCGGTCCTGCGAATACACGACCATATGCTTTGATATTGATCGCCGTGATTTTGTAACGTATGAAGACGAGCCATTGCCTCTGCCGGAACGCTGGTGGTCATCAACTCAAATGACCGAGAACGCCACACATGTCGCTGGTGGATCTCAGCCGAAAACATGGTTTCCAGTTCGGAAGGGGCGGACATCAACAATCGGTCAGTTTCGACCGAATTCAAGGAAGGCTCCTCCTAGCTACTATCGATTCGACGCCACCATGCTGCCATTTTACCGCCATCCCACATCGTATAGAAACCCCGGCCACCTAGTGTGGGATGATTTCCTGCCCCTTTACACGCTCTTGGATATTTTTGACCGAGTAGGCGACCGCCTGTTTCTGGCGCATATGAGGCGACCGACCACCGAATACTTTGAAGAACCAATACCACCTTTTGACATCATCGACAGGTTCCTGGCGCTAATGGGTGATCACCCTTACAACATAGACATTTCCAAAGGCTTTGACTTGCAGCTCCACAGGCCGAACTTCTCCAAAAATGGCGAAGATCGAGTCATTTGCGCGGATCATGGCCTTACCGGCAGCGGTCTCTTTTCCGATCATGGTGAATTTCGTTGGCATGGACAGTGGCCGTCTGACAGAGAACTACCGCACAACATCGGTCGCGGCGGATTATTTCGACGATATCGGCGCTTCTTGATGAAAAACCTGGGCATCCTTCCTGATACCAGGATTGAGCGTCGCCCGTACAAGATTATCGTGTCTCGGAGTTCTAGTACAAAGAGAGACCGGGCAAATGTAACGTTTGCCGAACATGTGTCAACTCTGTCGGTACTTGGAGATCGTGTGGACATCAAAGAGATTAACATGGCGAGCCTTAGCCTTCATGAGCAAGTCGAGAGGACGTCGACGGCAGCGGTTTACGTCTCTGTTGCTGGTGGTGGTAGTTCAACGGCAATGTTTTTGCCTCGCGGAGCTCACTTAATTCTATTTTATCATCCCAAGAAGTACTTGGATTGGGACTTTTGGAACAACTTCCCACACATTCATGTACACTGGTTACCAATGGAGCCTGACGGCAAGGGGGGTATGAACGGAGTTGACTACGAAATGTTTCTTAAACTGGTTGCTCACGAATTGGACGAGCTGGATAAGTCAAGCTAGCCGTCAAGGCAAGAGTTTTCCCTTGATAAAATTAGCCGTGGGTGCTGCAGATAATCCTACCTCCTGCATGTAAATAATGTCATTTTCAGTTCGTTCCGAGACATTCGAAGGCACAGCAGCTGAGCCGAATGTTTAATCACGATGATATGTTACAAGAAGTAGTCAGGTGGCGGATTCTTGATTGGCACGCCCCGCTTTTCCTGGGGAGCAGCGTCGAAAATCTGGAATGATCGAACCAAATTCTCGTCCAGTTCTAGAATTGCTGCGACATTTCCGCATCGGTAACAATAGTTGGGTGCACTCCATACTGTGACCAATGAATCGTTGAACATGCTTCGGTGACCCTCCATGACCAGTTGATGAGCTCTCGCTATTAAATCCAAGTCATTTCGTTCGTTGAACATGGCAACAATATCACCGCCAAAGAGGTAGCCCGCTCCACGAGGAGATAGTCCCCACCCATCTATTTCTTCAGGATCTGACCACATCAAGTCACACATGGCCCCGTCGTGAGGCACCTCTTGCTTGCGGTCAATAACACGAATTTGATCCAGAGTGTTGATCGAAGGACTCAAACCTCCGTGAACGGTAAAAATTTTGTCCTCTATGATGGCACTTAACGAGAGGTAATCAAAAATCTCTGTGCAATAACGCCAGACGTTTACCGACCCGTACTTTCTCAAACACTCATCATAGAACCCATAGACTTGAGTGATCTGACGCGACTCGTGGTTGCCGCGGATCAAGGTGATTCGGTCAGGATACCTTACTTTAAGTGCCAGCAAGAGCAAAAAGGTTTCCACGGAGTAGTACCCGCGGTCCACGAAATCTCCCAGGAACAAATAGTTCTTGTCGGGGCATTCCCCTACCACCTTGAACAATTCTACCAAATCGTAAAACTGCCCGTGAATGTCACCACAAATCTAATCCATCCGAAGGGAAAGTCATTTCGTTAGGACTTGGCACTGATAAATGCGACAATTTTAACGCCAAAATAACGGCTCATGGGCTTATGAAACCAGCACAACCACGATGAGAAGATAGTGAACGTTTTACCGCAATTGAAACTTACAGTAACAGGAGCGTCTACTCTCTGAACATTGCTCTCATCGACTAATATCTCTCTCGCTCTCAGACAGAGAGCTTTAACTTCTCCTTCGCGCAGGTATTCGCAGCGTTTCAAGCGCTCAATTTGCTCGTCAAGACACGAGTTCCCTCCATTCGTGAGCGACGATGCTGCCATATTTGTGGTTAAAATCGGCTGCACATCGTGCATCGGTGTATTCTGTGGCATCACTGACGCTGCACCAGCTTCCGTCGCGTGCTTGGTTGCCATCATCGTGGTCGACCGTGTTAGCTTGATATGCGGTGTGATGACATAAGTCTGCCGTTCCGGGTGTTCGTTGGGAAAAAAGAGAACTGGCGCCAAAGTTTGCGTAGCGTGCTCGTAGGATGTAGTACGTTACGTCAGCATGAAGGCACGGTGACCGACGCCGACCTCCGCCACTGCCAGCGCCTCCGACTAACCACGATACCACGGTACAAGTCGATACGAGTACAAGTAGAGATGAAGGGTCCTGGAGTGCCATGTACCGATAGTACTCCTGTACTCGTGCTCTACCGGGAGTTGACTCCGTGTGCTTTTCTTTTTTAGGTCCTACGGTCCTACCCATCGCACCGCACAAGTACTGGTACCGTCGTACTCTAGAGTCTACAGTACTGAATCGGCAAGGGCATTGTGCCATGGGCCATGGGCAATTCTGCGCCATGGTCCATGGTTTAAACATTGAACAACATTTTTTGAAATTTAGACACAGGAGGCTGGTGCAGCATTCCTTGCTATGCATATCCTACTATCCTACTATATTATAAATTAATTGTGTGCGTGTGTGCGTGTGTGCGTGTGTGCGTCTGTTACGGAGTATGACCACTCTGGGGTACTGGATCAAATGAATACTGTCTCATACTCGGAGTATATGTCATACATGCATACTGTAAATTTCGACACAGAAAACATAGGCTGGACTCTGGTGCAGCATGCCTTGCTACGGTAGTATAGGACACAGGCACGTATCACACCAGCACTGCCGGTAGTGTAATCAAGATAATGTGTCTTGTGAGTTTTACACTGAATGTGTTGTGGGAATCTTCTGATTAAACTTACTGAAGCATACCCGGACCAAAAACAGAACAAACCACCGGCAATTAGAAGCTGAGCAATGGCGACAGGAAGTGGCTTCACATGATTAACGGAGATGGATCCAACGACATGCATCTGAACACACTTTGGAGCGATTGGCAACTAAAGACCTACAACTTCATAATAATGTAACCGGACGCAATGATCAATATTGAAGGTTCAATGACATCATCGAGTATCGCCTTGAGCCGGAAATGGAAAATTCCTTTGCAACAGCATCAAAACATTTCTTCCGTCCAAAAGTGCAAGGAAAGACGTGCTGCAACGGGATTAGGCTACTTGACGTCGCGGGAAGCATCATTGACATCTTGGTTCCAAGTAGCTGTAGACACCACTGGGCCATGGAAGGTCCCAATCTGAGCCGACAGGGAGAAATTTGTGGCCGATTGACAAGTTTGGTGGGAATGTTCCCCACGCGTGCACCACGGTTAATTCAATGAGGGTTCATGAGTGATCCATGAGTGCCTTCTCATAGTCGTTCAATTCGTCATGCCTCGGTTCCCGATACTTGACCTTAAAGCAAGTGGAACGGTTCCGTTGCAACAAAATGATGAGATCCGCAATATGTTGTCCCGTTTCACGTCGACTGGTCGTGTCGCCCGAGTCCTTCAGGATGACGGGTAATCGTACGAACAACCGAAGGAGATATTCACACCCATAAACCTCGGTCTTACGCAAATCTTTGGTCGTTGGATTAGAACAAATTGAGAGGTATTGCGCTCTTTCTGGATGATAGAGTAAGCACACAGGTAACGCCTCCTCGAAGAGATCGGCAAGAGCTTTGATGAAGGCTTTGGCGCTTTCTTCTGCGTTTGTAGCAGCCTCTGGAGTTGACGCTTCCTTTCGCTTCATTTTCACGTAGAAATTCAACACGGACTTGATCGGCACAGATGCTGGAAGATTATGTACGTCACGTGCCGTTCTCCAATGACCTGGATCAAATTCAGAATCGACTCCAGCTTTCGGTCCCCTGAAACTCACTCTCATGATGCGATCTTTTTCGTCGATAAGGACCGTCTTGAGAGTGAAGGGAAGTTCGCAATATTCCTCCCAACAAGGAATTTTGGTATGTCGTTTGCCGACGTTCTTTCCGGGCGTTACATCCCCGTCTCGTTTCTTGCGCTTTCGATCTGTTTGCTTAACCTTTTTGACCTGCTTTCCTTCCTGTGCCGTGGCCGCGGCTTCTTTGCGCAGCTCTTCCGTCGGTTCACATAGCTCACTATCTTCAACCCATCTATCCCACCGTGTGTTCCACCCAGCGAAGTGTACCAAGTAGGTCCATTTGCCGTCCTTGAAGGATGTTTTGCGAATGACGGCTTCGTACATGTTCTTGTTCTCTTTGCAAAAAACGCGCTGGTCTATTCGGTACTTGGGACGAATTTCGTCGTCATCATCGTCGTTATCCGAGGCTTCAATTGCTGTGTCAATATGCAAGGACATGATGACAGTGCGAAGTCGCTTGCAGAAGGAAAGATGACGGCGACACCAACAACAACTTACATTAACTTGAAGAATTAGGTACTGTACAAGTTGGTATGGGGGAGAGCTACTGGGTCAGTTGAAACTTGAAACTGACGACGGAATGACCCACACTGTCGCCTGTTTGGACTGTGCGCTTCCTTACTGTGTATGATGTACAGTATAATCATCCATGTGAATCTGAAGGCGCAATCATTGAAGTGTTCACGGAGCATTAGCTACATACACACATCCAAGACTGACACGATATGGTTGATGCTGTCAAAGAACTCAACCAATTGAGTTCATTCCATAGATGGTAGTTGTCAAGCCTTGACGACCGCTTGGCATTGATCTTGGAGTGTAGTCAGTCTGAAGATTGCAGGTAAGCTTATATTTTCTAGAATCGACTAATTGTGAAGAGTACAACTCTTATCGCTAGTGTCGCGTTTCCTTCGCGAGTACCAACAGAAGCTCTAGGCTAGTACGGTGAAAGCATAATAGTATCTACTGTTAGGAGATAGGAGTTAGGAGTACGCCTCCGGCCAAGACTCCCAAGTGGGTCTGCTGCAGCTGCGACTCGATGACAACGCTAACGGCACAGACCGAAAACTCGATTAATCGTGACGATCATACTGTAGGTGACAGTGACGACACAAAAGTTACCTCGAAAGTGCGTTGGACCGCAGGAAACTGCAAGGGACCAGGTAGTATGACGGGGAAATTACAATTTTATCCTTTTCTTTGCTTCTCAGGCTCAATGCTTCTGACCTGGAACCAAGTTGGAATGCCATGCGTGTACTCGTACTTGAGTGCAGAGCCCAGTCAACCCAATGCAAGCACCCTAAGCGTCGAACAGAGCCTGCGAGGTCACTTTCTTATATTGGGTGCTTTCTTTACCTTAGCATACAAATCGAGGTTGTAAGTCAGCATGTCAATGATCATGCGGCAAAACTGATGCATTTCGGCAAAGATCCGCTCGTGCAAGCCACATCTGCTTCTATGTCTCAAGTAGAATCACATACTGTTAATGCTACTTCAAAACTATCACCACCCCTGGTTGAGTCTATGCTTTTCTCCCTTCGATATTTGCCATTCCTGAACAATCTGCGCAGTTGCAGCGATGCCTTCAGATACCCACCTTTCTCGGTTCTGTTGAACGATTTTTTCAAACATAGGTCCAATCGAGTCCCCAAACACCCCCATATCGTTTAACCGTCTTGCCAACGGCATAATGTAACTCTCCAGAAATGTAATTTGGTTTTCAAACCAATTGGCCTGAGGATCTTCACCACGGTCATCATCATGGGTCGCCTTGAGTTCAAAGAAGAGGCGATTGGCCCATTTCTTCATTTGTTGCCAGCCTTGCATATTCGGACCAATATCTGCCGCTCGCATTAGGTGCTCCATCACAACACTCGCCTTCAGCTCGTCGGCATCATCAACATCTGACTGATTCTCTTCATCCTCATGGGTTTTCGCATAGTGATTGTTGGGCTGGTAGCTCGAAACAACTGTTCGAGTTGAACGCGAATAGTTGTCGATAGCCTCTCCAGTCAAATCAAGGGAACGTCGAATACTGAGTCGCACAGAGTAGCTTTTGTCACTTTTGACATTCTCTGGATTACTTGATCGTCGATTCATTTTCGGGGATCCATCCCTGTGGTGAGTGGATTGCCTTGCGGATCTTTTCTCGCTTGTCATCATCGCGTTCGGAACAAAGGAATCAGTAGATTGTCGAAGCATGTTGGTCATACCTACACTCGCCTCTGATGTCTCAGGAGATTGATCCTTCCCGACTGATTTCCCTCCCTTGATAACCGGGGTTGTCATGTTGTGGAATCCGTTCAGAGCCCCCTCTCCTGGAGGAGGCCGGGTTGGTACCGCTGACATTGTGACTCGATCTGCTACAATGTCGTCATCGTCCTCTCCATCAGATGACTCCATGTGGTCATTCGAATCCGGTGTAGCAGCTGTCGACTCTTCGCCGCTTTCGTCGTCGTGGATATTCGAAAGCAAGTTTTCTCTGGAGCTCATCTGTCCCCACGGTGGTTGATGCGCAAGAAGGCTCGGATCGAAAGTGAGGTCACTCATCATAGATGTAGTTGAGACACCAGTGGATGTCACACTCCTCTCAAAGCTACCCCTTCGTTTCGATCGGTTGGCGGTCCCCACAACCTGGTTAAGCCTGCTATTCTGTCGACCCCTCCAATTCGCCGGAAGTGAGGCCGATGTGCGACTGCTGCTCTTGTCGGGCTTGCCGTTGGTAAAGAAGTGACGCCGTGACATCTCCTTGATTTTCTTGCGCTGTTTCGCCTCGGAAGTCTCACCAAAGGCCTCCTTCCATTTGGATTTGACTAGCTGAGTGCGCTCTGGCGATGCGATATCAGTAGCGAGGACGGAATTGATAACGGCCTTTCGAAATCGGTGGTACTCGCTATTATTCTCGAACATCACTCCTCGAAGTCCCTGATATTCATCCTTCATAAGTTCTGAAAAGGCAACTGCCAACGAACGCTGCTCAGCAACTGATTGATCATTGTACAGGATTGCAAGTTCATGACTCTCCTGTACAAGCTGTCTATTTGGAACACCCCTGTGCTCCACATCATGTACTAAAGCCGAGAATAGCATGGCCAGAGACATGAGAGGATCATCTTTCAGTCCGTAAGTCTTTCGACATTCTCTCGATGCAGCCCGAGGTGAGGAAGCAACACGTGCACTCTCACGCGAAATACTGGCGCGGTTAATTGCTTGTGCTGCAGAAAGATCGATGGAACTTGATTCCGTCATAAGCATCATATCCATGAGTTTGTGTAACGAAATTGTCACGTGATAGGCGTGCTCAAAACTGTGATAATGTACGTCGTTGTACTTGGCAAGAATGTTTCGCACGAACTCCCTGATTTGCTGGATCAAGCTCGTTGTGATGGGCTTCGGCCATGGTTTCTTCAGGTTCAAGGCTTCCGTGCATATTAAAGTGGTTGACATGTCAGAGTATCTTGGGATTTCTGGGTTAGGTGATAGTTGTTGCCAGTTGCGATGACATACGATAGCAACAATTCGAATCAAGAAAAGCGAAGTGACGCGCTCGACAGTAATCGTCATGTCATGTGACGCTGCAACATTAGGGTCGGTCCCGTGCCCCAGAATGCTCCAAGGTTGCATAGTGATCTTGAGTGCCATCATTGCCATCGGTGGGGTGGACTGCATCACCCCCGGAACGATTGGATCAAATCGTACATTTGAGTTATCTCCGTCTTCAACTTCGTAAACGATATCGCCATCACCCTCGTCTGCCAGGCCTGGAGATGACAGATCTGACATGACGCTTGGTGATCGCGACTTGGGTTCGAGCCTGGTAGAGGGAATGTTGAATGGAATGACCAGGTCTGATTGCTTGACTCGATATGAATGCGGTATGGGGATGGGGGTACGGGTCGACTTCAGACTTCAGAGAGAGGTTCCATTACCATTTATGATACAATTTACAAGACATCCTCAATCCGCGCGCAAGTCACAGTCTGCAGGAATCACTGGCAGGGGGGTCGCCGGCATTACTGATGCCTGCTCATGATGCTACCTGGTATTATACTGAGGTCAAATGAGGCACTTCAGGATTCGGACCTCCTTCATTACCAAAACTCCCGTACTAGAGAGTGCTGCACATGACCTGGTATGACATATCTGATAGTAGGTAGTAGTATGCCATACCTGGTACCAGTAGTACATGTGTCATATGTCATATGTCATAGTGCACTCGTGAAATCACTGTATACAGTACGCCGGGCAACGTAGCAGTACCGTACATGCGGTTGTACTAGCTACTACCGGTAGTACTCCTATCTCCTATCCATCATGTCTACTGTGAATGTTGTTTGTGAAAATAAAACGTGAACCTATTCGAGCACTATTCAAAGGAAAATTCTCCACACAAATTTGCACATACAATTCCAGGTGCTGTTCTTTTTGCAGCATAGAATCTGCAGGTGTTGTTTATCAAGGCACCATGTTCTTAATAAGGCTTCAAGAATACAAGGCGCTTGGCCCAAAAAATAAGGCGCCGGCCTTAAAGAGGGCAACCCTGCAAAATAGCTAGGAGTACAGTACTCGAAGAACGATTCACGGCATTCCATCTCCTTCCGTCTCGAACAATCATATCATCTGTCACAACTCATATACTAGTAGAGAGAGGTCCTGGCTACTGCAATTTCAATACACGAAGGTCATGCTATCAATGTGAAACTGGACTCGCTCCCAAACTTCCATTATATCAGTCCTTATTGTCCATTTGAAGAGGATATTGGCAACCATATTGCTTCATATCACCGGACTTCGCGTTCAATTTATTTCGTTCTTTGTTCCACGTTCCATCAGATTTACGTTGACCAGTCATAGCTACCTTGTCCTCGTCGTTGGAGGCAATTTTCTGCTCAAGCATTCAAACTCGTCATCTGGCAGCATGGTGCTTTGACAGAAATCAGAATCTAATTTCTAGCAGAATGCATGCAGAGATTATGGCAGATTATGGCTTTTCTCATGGAGATGATCATAATGATTGCATTTGCAATGTGGCTGGTGCTGGTTACTACAGAAGAACCACATTGCAATGTAGGTTATTCAAATGCGCTTGGTGCAGGTGACGCCACCAAGGAAATGATGATTCTCTCTGTTCAAGGCCCAAAGACAAAGAAAGAAAGATCTTTGAAAAGTGCTCATCTTCAGGTGGATTAGCAATGTCACTGTCACTGCCACGGTCAAATCAGCGCCAAAACAAAAGGGCTGCTTAAATCATGATCCTCTTATGCTTGTTGATGGATGGAATCTTCCTTTTGTATCATGAAAGAAGGGAATCTTTTTTTGTTTTGTAGAATCAGTTTACACGAACTGAATCCACACCAGCAGGATCATTCCCAGAAGTCACCTCAGCAGCTGTACTGCTTCAACTGTCAATATGGTAAAGTGATATTGATAGTTCTATGATGTTGGCTTCTTCGTGAAGTACCAAGATGCCACAGTAACAAGTACGCTAGTGCTAGGTCTCTACTGCTGCATAGTGCATAGTGGGCTCAAGCTCAGTGTTAATGACACATAATAAGAACTCTAGTAGTAGGAGTCTACAAACCCCTGGATGGTTCATTTAGCACAGGCCTGAGAGTTGCTGGGGATTGCGGATGGGTTAGCAAAAAAAGAACAGGCGGATGTATCATCACCGCATTCACTCAAATTTATCACTTGCAAGGCAAGTGTGCAATTTCTATGATACATCCTTTCTCATGGATGTCCTTTCGATCTTGCGATGCATGCATCTACCGCTAGGGTATGCATATGGTACTTGTAACTGGTAACTGGTAACGCCGAAACGACTACCGGTAGACGGTAAGATCGGTGCCAGTAGGTATATCGTCTACTATCGAATTGGCTTACTGTCGTACTAGTAATCTACCGAAGGAACATTTTCTACAGAATGGAAAAAAAGACTTCGTTGTGGGCTTCGTCTTGTAATTTGCTAGAGATTTGACTTCTGTAATCCGGTCCTCCCGACTACATGGATTCACGACCTTCGACGGTTTCATCTGAAATCCGAACGATGCCCGAAAATGCACCATGGGTTTAGGCGATGGTTGCATCTTTGGAGCTCGACTTTGTAGTTCTTGCCATAGAGGTATCCTGGTATTTGAAAAGAATCTCGAAGGCATCGTTCGGCGTGCATCTACCGGTAGTTTTCCTCAACTTCTCGAAATCTGTAAATCGATGGTGTCAGGTGTTTTGTGTGAGTTGCCTGAGGCTAGAAGGAAAGAATGACACGTTCACTACCAACATTCCGAAGGTCTCCAACCTGCAGTGCTTTGACTGCTATATCCAAGGTACTCCAATTAAAGTTTTATGTCAAGATGAATTCTCTAAGGTAGGTTAGTGAGGCAGTCGCGCTCATGCCTACATCCGCACTGCGCGTCATGAACATCGAGGAACGCAACATCACAGAAATACCTCGACAAAAACACTTCAGATTGCCTTCTAGAGCCAACTCACTTTCTTCGTAGCCTTAGCCTTGGCAACGGCATTCTTCCAATAGTCGCAGCCTTCGATCAAAACAACATCCTTGCCATCGACATTGCACGTAACGCTACCATCCATGACTTGCTCCAACGACGACAACGCTTTTCCAATCCCTTCATCCAAGTCGTCCTTCACCGACACACATGGACGAAAGATGCTGACCTCAACTTGAGAACCTCCAACCTCAACGGTTTCAGCCTGCAGTAAAACTGCCCAAGGTGCAGCGCACACTTTTGGAAGTGGAATGGCACCCTTGAACTTGACCATGAATGTCTCGAGGTTATTTGCAACGGCGTTTTCAACCTCCGTGCCATCTTCCTGGAAGAATACTTCAACTACATCCTTCAAATCAAGACCTGCAGCCTTTCGAAGCTGCTGAATAGCATTCATAAGCTCACGAGCCATTCCGGCAGAGAGGATAGACTCGTCTTGAGTGCAATCAACGGCAATAACCACTGACCCATCAGGAGCCTCAGTGGCTTCCCAATGCTCACCTTCTTTCGAAAAAGCCAAACGAGGCACAAGGTCGGTGGCATCGACTTCAACGTCCTCAAAAACAAATTTGCCTTCCTTAACAATTTTGACTGCATCTTCATGCGTCAACGCGTTGACAGTTGATTGGAATGCCTTCATCTTCTTCCCCAGTTTCTTGCCTAGCACAGTGAAGTTAGGCGTCAAGGACAACGTGACCCAGTCATGCTCCTTTTCCTTCGGAACGACCGAGAAATCCCAGGCGTTCAATTCCGAGAGAATGTATTTCTTCAGTGGTCCTGTGATGCCTTTGATGACAACATCGCTAGGATTTCGAAGTATGGCGACAACGCTCTTGACTGGCGTACGCAGAGAGATATTGCGTCGTTCACGGACTGTACGCCCCTGTTCGACAACGGTTTGAAGAGCCTCCATGGCCTCAACAGCTTCTTGGTTCAAACGAGACTCGTCATATGCGGGTAGCTTCAGGAAATGGACAGAGTCACTCTTGCCTGGTACCACTGGATTGGCCTGGCCGCCTCCATTGACTGCCTCGACAAAGGTTGGCTGAAATTTTCGCAGTTCTTGGTAGAAGAACTCGGTCACGAACGGAGTAAAAGGTCCCATCAGAATTGTGACATCCAAGAGGACATTGTAAAGCACCTGTAGACCGGTCTCAGCCTCTTGCTCGGCGACAGCTCCTTCTCCTTCCATTCCCTTCAGGCGATCACGATTGAGGCGCACATACCAGTAAGTCAATTGCGTGACGTATCGCACAAGCGCAGGCATCACCGTATAGAGGCGATATGCTGCCATTTCTTCGTGAACCAACTTGATGAGCCCCTGCGTAGCGGCTGAGATCCAGATATCGGTTGGATTGGTGGTGGAAAGGACCTTCTCCATACAGGGAACGAACTTGCTTCCACGTTCCTCCAATCTTTCCGCATTCTGCAAGAAGAAACGGAAAGCGTTGTACCAGGGGAGGAAGACCTCCTTGACTACACCAAGGACACCAGCCTCCTGAAATCTCAACGACTCAGCTCGGACGACGGGAGAGTTGATGAGGTACATGCGTAACGCATCTGCGCCGTACTTGCCGATGACGACGGTGGGGTCTGGATAATTCTGTAGGCGCTTCGACATTTTCTTGCCATCTTCGGCCAGAACCAAACCGTTGACGATAAGATTCTTGAAGGCCGGCTTGTCGAAGAGTGCAGTGGACAGGACCATGAGTGTGTAGAACCAGCCACGGGTCTGATCAAGTCCCTCAGCGATAAAGTCAGCGGGGAATCCATTCTCGAACCTCTCCTTATTCTCAAACGGATAATGTTGCTGGGCGTAAGGCATAGAACCGGACTCGAACCAGCAGTCAAAGACTTCGTCCACACGCTTCAGTTCAGTACCAGGATTATTCTTCGAGGGGATAGTGATCTGGTCAACAGTTTCGCGATGCAAATCTTCCACCCGAACGCCAGAGAGATCTGCCAGTTCATCGACGCTACCAATGCAAACCACCTCAGTCAAATCTTTGTCGGCCCATATTGGGATCGGAGTTCCCCAGAAACGGTTTCGAGATACAGCCCAGTCGCGCGCGTCCGTCAACCAGTTGTGGAAGCGAACTTCCTTAACGTTGTTCGGAACCCAGTGCGTCTCCTTGTTGTTCTTGACGATATCATCACGGAACTCTTCGACTTTGATGAACCACGACGGAACGGCTTTGTAAATCAAAGGGGTATCAGAACGCCAGCAGAAGGGATAGGAGTGATCCAAATTATCCTTCTGTACAAGACGTCCCATATCCTTGATGATCTGCATGAGAGTTTCATCAGCTTTCTTGACATGGAGCCCTTTTACTGCCACAACCGGGTCTACAAAGTTACCATTGTCGTCAATTGGGCATGGAAGGTCGTCACCTTTGGCAACGACACCGTTCAGGAGACAAACACGGTAATCATCCTCTCCGAACGCAGGGGCTTGGTGCACAATACCCGTACCAGCATCGTCAGTGACATACGCATCGGACACAACTCGGAAGTATCCCGGGGATTGAGGAGTGTTTGCAAAGAAGTCGAAGAGGGGGGTGTATTTCTTGCCGACCAGGTCTTTCCCAGCGTAGGTTTCCAAGACATCGTACAACTCCTTAGCCATCTCAGGCTTCCACTTTTTCTTATTATTCATAATAGGGAATAATTGGGGTAAGCGGCTTTTTGCTAGAATAAACGTCTTGCCAGCCTTCTTATCGAGAATCTTTACGTACTCCAATTCTGCGTGGACGCAAAGAGCCAAGTTCGAGGGCAGTGTCCACGGCGTGGTCGTCCACGCAACAAACGACACACTCGCGTCTTCTTCAAGTGGAAAACTAACAACAACGGCAGGATCACGAACGTCCTTATAGTTCAAACCAGCCTCAAAGTTGCTCAAC